>PVKS010000377.1:36515-205047 GCA_004027875.1 Aplodontia rufa | reverse complement strand
TCCCCAAGCTGCACCTCCACCTCCACCTCCACCTCCATCCCCAAGCTGCACCTCCACCTCCAACCCCAAGCTGCACCTCCACCTCCACCTCCATCCCCAAGCTGAAGCTCCTTCTCATTAATCACCAACTCCCCTCTCCCAAGCCCTCGGCAACCATGCTACTTTCTTTCCCAGGGGTCTGACGACTCTCAGGACCTCTCCTCAGTGCAACTAGGGCTTCTTTTCTTTTTTGCAGTGCCAGGGATTGAACCCAGGCCCTCATGCATGCTAAGCAGGTGCTCTTCCCCCGAGCCACAGCCCGGCCTCTGCGCGCTTTGCGTCCACCTTGTTTCACTCAGCATGATCTTTCAAGGTGCACATGTTGTAGCGTATAGCGGAATCTCCCTCCCTTTTAGGGTTGAATAATATTCCACTGTCTGTATGACTGCACTTTATCCATTCATCCAGTGATGGGCTGTTTCTACCTTTATTATGAATAATTATCACGAATTTATTATCCCACCACTGTTGTGAAGAATGCTGCTGTCAACGTGTGTACAAACGTATCTTTGAGGTCCTGCTTTCAACTTTTTGGGGGCACATCCCCAGAAATAGAGCTGCTGGGTTATGTGGTAATTCTGTTTACGTGTTCTGCGCAGCAGCTGCGCGCAGGTTCCAATCTCTCCCCTCCTCACCAACACTAATTCTTTTGCTTTCGTTTTGATACTCACCATCCTAACAGAAGTGATGGGGTATCGAGGTTTTGGAATCGTTGTCCCTAATGATTTAGTGATGTTGCTCACATACATATTGGCTATTCACATATCTTTGGAGAAATGTCGACTCAGGTCCTTTGTCCAATTAAAAAACTTTTTTTTGTACTGGGGATTGAATCCAGGAGCTCTTAATCACTGAGCCACTCCCATGGCTTTTTTTTTTTTTTAAGAGAGAGGGACAGTGAGGGAGAGAATCAGTTTTATTTAGTTTTTCATGTGGCTTTCGTTGCTCAGACACTTCGTTGCGTACCTGGTGCTGGGGTTTGAACCCATGTCCTTGCGCATGCCAGGCAAGTGACACAACCACTAAGCTGCCACTCCAGCCCCTCCATGGCCCTTTTTTATTTTGAGACAGGGCCTTGCTAAGTGGCTGAGGCTGGCTTTGAACTTGGGATCCTCCTGCTTCAGCTTCCTGAGCTGCTGGAATTACAGGTATAATTCTAGAGGGAAGGGCTGGAGTGGTGGCTCAGCAGTTACAGCACTTGCCTGGCATGCACAAGGACCTGGGTTCAAACCCCAGCATCGCATATACAACTAAGTTTTGGAAAAATGGAACCCAGATGAAAAAAATAAATGAAGTTGATTCTCTCTAAAAAAGAGGAAGAGAGAATCAATGCTACCCATCTGTGTTTTGTTTTTCTGACACTTTGTTGTGTATGTGGTGCTGGGTTTGTACTGGATCTTCCCACATGCCAGGCAACTGCTCTAACTGCTGAGCCACTGATCTAGCCCCCCCTTTTTTGTTCATTTTTAATGGAGCTTTGGTGTTATTGTTGAGTTGTCAAAGTTCTTTATATGTTCTGGACATGATGGAATTTATCAGATTAATGATTTGGAAATATTTTCTCCCATTCCATGGTTTCCCTTTGTACCTGGTTGCCTTTTTTTTTTTTTTTTGAGAGAGGGACAGTGAGAGAAAGAGAAAGAGTACAAGAAACAATTTTATTTAGTTTTTCACGTGGCCTTCATTGCTCGGAGACTTCCCTGTGTACGTGGTGCTGGGGTTTGAACTTGCGCATGCCAGGCAAGCACCATAACCACCGAGCCATTGCTCCAGCCCCTGACTGTATCTTGATACATAGAAATTTTAAATACTTTAGCCCAATTTATTTTTTTCTTTTTCTTTATTGGTACCAGGGATTGAACCTAGGGGTGCTTAACCACTGAGCAACATCCCCAGGCTCCCTTTGTTATTTTGTATTTTGAGACAGGGCCTTGCTAAGTTGCTTAGGGCCTCAATAAGTTATTGAGGCTGGCTTGGAACTTGTGATCCTCCTGCCTCAGCCTCCTGAGCTGCTGGCATTCCAGGTGTGAGCCACTGCACCTGGCACACTCACTTCGCACCTGTGTTTTGGGTGTCACATGCTTTGTTCTTTTAAGCATGTTGCAGAGTCCACCCCTGCCTCTGCTCAGAACTCTGTAGCTCCTGATCACCCAGAGCCAGAGCCAGTGTTCACAGCGGCCCGCAAAAGTGGCCTCCACTCTCCTCTGATGTCCCCTGCCAGTTTCCTCTACTCTACCACGGTGGTGCG
Organism: Aplodontia rufa; assembly: GCA_004027875.1. Taxonomy (NCBI): domain Eukaryota; kingdom Metazoa; phylum Chordata; class Mammalia; order Rodentia; family Aplodontiidae; genus Aplodontia; species Aplodontia rufa. The sequence goes on along the minus strand of PVKS010000377.1, from coordinate 202,760 downwards.
GGACCCTGCGTGCTGCCACCTCAGGGCCTCTGCACCGGCCGCTCCCCTGCATGGCCACACCCTTCACCCATTCAGGTCTTTGTGGGCCTTTCTGGGCCACCCTAAGGGACTGAAGTCAAATCCTCCAGCTCTCCTGTCCCCCTCCCCTGTCCCCCTTGACACGTAGCTTTGCTCCTCTTGTTCATGGGTGTCTCTCCCCAGGGGAATTTCAACTCCTGACAACGTAATCGCTCCTGCCTTGTTCACGACCCTGTCTCTAGGGCTGAGCCACAGCCAGAATACAGCAGCTGAGTGACTGCATCAGGGCTGAGCATCTCTTGTCTGTCTGATGGACAATTTGTTCCTGTTAATGGCCTGTCCCACTGGCCTCTCTGTCCCAGAGCAAGCCACCCAGAGTGTCCTTAACCCAAAGGATCCATTTCAACAATCCTGCAGCCCCAGAACTGGCCACGTGGTGGCAGCATACACCAGGACAAGGTTTACGGCGGGCGCTGGGTCTCTGAGGCTCCATCTAGGGTTTGAGGATGTGGCCTGGTAGCCCTCAGGGATTAATCTCTGCCAACCCCATTTGCCAGGTGGGGAAATAGGCTTGAGAGTGGCGGCGTGGTGGGAAATATCAGACTCCAGAATCAGGGCTATGGCTGTTGATCCTGGCTTTTTGCCAATTTGCTGTGATCTTGGGGGAAGACCACAGCCAATGATGTGAGGCCTCCTGAGGCCTCAGTATCCCCATCTGCTGCTTTGTTGAGGTTTTCATGGCTTGTCACAGTCAGGCTCTTTGTGGGGGTGGGCAGATCTGGTTCACTCTAGTATGTGAGGGAGAGGTTGTAGTGTGGGTCAGCAGGACTGAGGCCCAGAGGGGACACCAAGGTGGCCAGAGAGGGTACACAGCAGGAACAAAGATCCAGCCCCTGCACCCCTGCCCCACACTCCCTGGAGAGGACCCCAAACGTCAGGGGTTACCTTTCAGCTCTGTTGGTCCCCGGTGGGCTATTTCCACACCCTCTGCAAATACCTTCTATCCCTTTCCATCAGAGAGGAAGCTCCTGCTGGGCAACCTGCCTCAGTGGGGGTACGGACCAGCTGCTGAGACGGGAGGGGGAATGCAGGGGAGCTCTGTGGGGCAGAGGAGGGCGTCTGCTCCAGGTAGGAAGAAGCTGTCCCTTCGCAGACCCTGCCTGCCTCCTGTCACCCCTGAGCAGCCACGTTGGCCCAGCCTAAGCTTTGGGGTTTAAAAAGAAGCTGGAAATTTCAGATCTGAAGTCTCTCTCTTTTTTTTTTTATATTAACAATAAATTTGTTTAAGAACAATGAACTCTAGCTGGGCGTAGTGGCGCACGCCTGTAATCCCAGCAACTCCAGCGGCTGAGGTTGGGAGGATCACAAGTTCAAGTCCAGCCTCAGCAACTTAGTGAGGCCCTAAGCAACGTAGCAAGACCTTGTCTCAGAATAAAAATGGAAAGGACTAGGGATGAGGTTCAGTGGTTAAGCACCCCTGGGTCCAATCCCTAAAAATTAAAAAGGGAAAAGTCCCCCGCTGAAAGCCAAGGGAAACAGTGTGGGTCAAATGGAACAAATCTGGTTGGATTTGGTCCCTGGCTGCCAGTTGGAGCCCCTTCCCAGCCCCAGGCTCTTACGAGCACCATGTAGGCTGGTAAGAGAGGGGAGAGTCCTGGGCTTCGCTGCCTGCAGGGCCGAGGGGAGCCCCACAGCTGCTCAGCATGGCCAGGGCCTTCCTGGGGAAAGGGTCGGCACTAATGATGGGCAGCAGGGCCCGGTGACAGCAAGGCTGCTGGTGGTCTCCCACAGGACTCCTGGGACCGCACTGGATGCCATCTGCCCGGCCGTGGGCAGCGAGGACGTCAAGAGTTCCACCTGGAGGCCAGAGGGTCGAGACCACTGATCGGCTGAGTCTGGCCCAGGGGGACTAGTTACCCCTTGATTCACTGTGTGGCCCCAGGTCACCCTCCTTTGGGCCTTGCTTTTCCATCCAGGATATGGGTCTTACACTGTCAGACCTATAAAACTGATTACAAACATACAGGGGGAAGCCAGGCTGGAAAGACTACTTCTCATCCCTTGCTCAAGGTGACCTTGAGCAGATACACTTAGCTCTGCTGGGCCACATTTCCTCATCTGAGAAGTGGAGAAATAGGACCCGCCTCCGACAAATTACCAGGAGGATTGGGTGAGTTAATAAACACAGAGAACTTAAAATATGGATCAGAGAGGGAAGAAGATCAGCTGAGAACACACAGCAGACCCTCCGATTACCTTCAGGTCCCCTGGGACTCACTGTAGGGCCAGGCTGAGGCTCCCAGATGGGGATATTTTGTGTGTAGTCAGACAACCCAGTTGACAGGGGACTCTACCTTCTTAGTCCCCTCCATTCATTCATTCCCCATTTGCTGAGCACCTTCTACATGCCACACTAGGCACTGAGGGCACAGCAGTGAACAAAATCAATACAAATCCTTGTCCATTGGAGCTTTCTCTGGGAGAGGGCAGCAGGGACAGCTGGCAAGATGGGCATGAGACACATTTTTGGTCATGAGAATGGTGAAGGAAATGGAGCAGGGGTGTGAAAGGAGTCATGAAGGGTTTGGGACTGGGGGGCTGCTAGGAGGGGGGACACTGGGCTGAGACCAAGCAGCCACCTGGGGCAGAGCAAGGGGAGAGGAAACAGTGAATGCACTCTCTGCCAGGCCCAGGGCTTCTACTCCTCCAGGGCCAGCTCTCCTGGAGCAGTAGTTGGGGGAAACTGAGGTAGAGTAGACAAGACAATCAGGATAATGGTAGCTGAGCCACAGGCTGGGAAGGAAGGTCACCATGGGCACAATGGGGAGGGACTCTTGGAGGCTGAGGCCTTCAAGCTTAGCCCTGAGTCTTCTTTTCTGTAGGAAGGCCTGGCTGGGTGGCCCTGGGGAAGTTGCCACGCCTCTCTGGGCCTTGATCCCTCCCAAGCCCAGAGGCTGCTGGGAAGGACAGAAAGCCAGCAGGCAGGGCCCTTGCTTTATCCTGTTCCTCCCCCCAACACCCCAAGGGCACGCAGAGATGTCATTTCTCCAGTTCTTGGGGGCAGAGGTCACCCCAGCTCAGCAGATAACACTGAAGGTTGAGCAATGCCTGCCAGCCCGCTGGGGCCAGGGCTGGGGTCAGTGGGCCGGGGGTCAGCTGCAGGCAGGCTGGGAGCTCCTGCCTGGTGGCCTGGACTGGGAGTGGCAGAAGGTGGGTCCAGGGAGCTGCACCCCCCACCCCCATGGCCTAGGTGTGGGGTCTGGGAGGGCACAGAGCCCTCTGAACTGAGCTCAGTGGGGGAGGAGGAAGGTGGTGGAAGGCCCCAGGACATTCAAGTCCCCACCGGTGACAGGCAGCATCTTCCTGGCAGAGTGAAAAAGTGAACCCTGGTCCAGGCCCACCCTGCAGGCAGAACAGGCACTTGGTAAAAATGGAGGAGCCCATTCTCTTTCCTGCATGTCCCCCACCCAGGTGGGGTTTGGCTTGAATCCTTCCCAGCAGCCTCAAACCTTGTGGCCTCTGGAATTGGCAAGTAGGTCTTAGGAAGCTGGAATAAGGCTTTTCCATGGGGATGAATAGGGGGACGAGAGGCCACATGATCTTAGGTCTGCTGTGCCCCCTTCATTTGAACCCTCTGTGGGGGTCAGTTTCTTCCCTTGGCCCCAATGGTATTAAAAGTTAAGTGTGGCATCTCGGAGTTTGTGGTGTGGACAATACTATTGACAGTAGCAACACCCTTCACCAACTGAAGCTCAGAGAAGTGAAGTGACTCACAGTGACACAGTGCGGCAGAGCCACGCAGCCCCCACCCCTGCCACCCTCTCCGAGGCCCAGGTCCGGGTGGAGTGGGGCGGGAGAAGAACTGGGTGTGGTCTAAGTGGACCGGCAGGTGCGGCGGGCGGGACTAAGGGAGGGGCGCGGCCGACCCTGGCCAAAGACCCCAGTGGTGCACGACCCTAGCCTCACTCCCATTCCCAGGGTCTTCATATCCGCGGTGGCTTTAGGGGAGTCTGCACAGGCGTGGACTCCTCTCCTTCCACGAGCTGAGGATCGAGTGAGGGGCTTAGGGGCGGGGCTGAGGCTGAGGAAGGGTCCTAGGGATGGGTCCCTTCTCCAGGAGTCAGGGTCGGGGTTCGGGGTCTCCAGGGTCCGACCGGGGACAGGAGCGCCCTTCTGTAGGACTTTGGAGCTGGTCTCGGCGATCCAGAAACCACCGCCTCCTCCAGTAGGGGGCGGGCCGCGGCCGTGTTTGGGTGGGGGAAGGCGACCAGGTCGCCCCCTCCCCGCGGCCCTCCCCTTCCAGAGCGGCCTCCAGCCCAGAGGGGCGGTCCGGGGGCGGGGTCGCGCCTCCCCCTCCGCTTCCCAATCCCTGGGCTGCGGGACAGAGGTGGGCAGGGGGCGTGCGGCCGCCCCCAGCGGCCGGGGGATCCCCCGGAGGGCGCGCTCCGGGGTCCGCCGCGCCGCCGCACCCAGCCGCCGCCCTCCCGGGGGTCTTCGGCGGTCGCGGCGGTCGCGTTCCGGCGGCAGCGGGAGGGGCCGGGGCGGCCTCCGGTGACGCAGCCGGTTACCATGGTCCGCCTTATAAATAACCGGGCTCGGGAGAAACTTTAGCGAGTCAGAGCCGCGCACGGGACCGGGAAGGGGACCCATCCGAGGGTCCAGCGCCAGCCCCCGCACTAATAGCGGCCACCCCGGCAGCGGCGGCGGCGGTAGCAGCGGCAGCGGCAGCAACAGCAACAGCAGGGACACAGAGGCGACAGCCCGAAGCCGGGAGGCCGCGCCACCTGCGGGCCGGCCGGAGCGGGCAGCCCCAGGCCCCCTCCCCGGGCACCCGCGTTCATGCAACGCCTGGTGGCCTGGGACCCAGCATGTCTGCCCCTGCCGCCGCCGCCTGCCTTTAAATCCATGGAAGTGGCCAACTTCTACTACGAGGCGGACTGCTTGGCTGCTGCGTACGGCGGCAAGGCGGCCCCCGCGGCGCCCCCCGCGGCCAGACCCGGGCCGCGCCCCCCCGCCGGCGAGCTGGGTAGCATCGGCGACCACGAGCGCGCCATCGACTTCAGCCCGTACCTGGAGCCGCTGGGCGCGCCGCAGGCCCCGGCGCCGGCCACGGCCACGGACACCTTCGAGGCGGCTCCGCCCGCGCCCGCCCCCGCGCCCGCCTCCTCCGGGCAGCACCACGACTTCCTCTCCGACCTCTTCTCCGACGACTACGGGGGCAAGAACTGCAAGAAGGCGGCCGAGTACGGCTACGTGAGTCTGGGGCGCCTGGGGGCCGCCAAGGGCGCTCTGCACCCCGGCTGCTTCGCGCCCCTGCACCCGCCGCCGCCGCCGCCGCCCGCCGAGCTCAAGGCGGAGCCGGGCTTCGAGCCCGCGGACTGCAAGCGGAAGGAGGAGGCCGGGGCGCCGGGCGGCGGCGCAGGCATGGCGGCGGCGGGCTTCCCGTACGCGCTGCGCGCCTACCTCGGCTACCAGGCGGTGCCGAGCGGCAGCAGCGGGAGCCTCTCCACGTCCTCGTCGTCCAGCCCGCCCGGCACGCCGAGCCCCGCCGACGCCAAGGCGCCCCCGGCTGCCTGCTACCCGGGGGCCGCGCCGGCGCCCGCGCAGGTCAAGAGCAAGGCCAAGAAGACGGTGGACAAGCACAGCGACGAGTACAAGATCCGGCGCGAGCGCAACAACATCGCCGTGCGCAAGAGCCGCGACAAGGCCAAGATGCGCAACCTGGAGACGCAGCACAAGGTCCTGGAGCTCACGGCCGAGAACGAGCGGCTCCAGAAGAAGGTGGAGCAGCTGTCGCGCGAGCTCAGCACCCTGCGGAACTTGTTCAAGCAGCTGCCCGAGCCCCTGCTCGCCTCCTCCGGCCACTGCTAGCGCGGCCCCCGCGCGCGTCCCCCTGCCGGCCGGCCCCCGCGCACGCCGCCGCCCCGGTGGCGCCGGCAGAACTTTGGCACTGGGGCGCCTGGCAGCGCGGGGAGCCCGTCGGTAATTTTAATATTTTATTATATATATATCTATATTTTTGTCCAAACCAGCCGCACGTGCAGATGGGGCGCCCGCCTGTGGTGTTATTTCGGGAAGAGACGTCCGTGGGTCCCGATGCACATGAACTCGGCCGCCCCCTGCCCCTCGCGGGCGCGGCGGCGGCTCTCGAAGTTGATGCAATCGGCTTCAACATGGCTGAACGCGTGTGGACACGGACTGACGCAACCCACGTGTAACTGTCAGCCGGGCCCTGAGTAATCGCTTAAAGATGTTCCTACGGGCTTGTTGCTGTTGCTGTTTTTGTGTTTTTGTTTTTTTGGTCTTTTTTGTATTATAAAAAAATCTATTTCTATGAGAAAAGAGGCGTATGTATATTTTGGGAATCTTTTCCGTTTCAAGCATTAAGTAAGAACACTTTTAATAAACTTTTTTGAGAATGGTTAAAAAGCCTTTTGGGGGCAGTAGTTGCTTTTGATTTTTTTCTTTGCTGTGGATTTACAGGATCTTGCTTTTGCGGTTCTGGTGTGTAGGGGTTGCCTGTGAGGGGGCTGCTGTTATTTTTGGAGTTTTTTAGTGCTTGGGTGGGGGTGTTGCAGCTGGGTTTTTCTCCTCCCTTGCTACTCCCCCCCAGGGTCTGCTGGCAGATGGGGGCGACAGCCTTTGGGAGGGAGGGGGAGCAGAGTGCTGGGTCAGGTTTTCAGGGTGACTCAGCACCCTTGGGTGCTGGGGACCAGGGCTGGGGCCCCTGCTTGGGGAGGAGGGTTAGGAGTGTCTGGCTGATCCTGAGTGTGAGGCTTGAGTTTGGAGGGGCCAAGAGGTCTGTGATCCCTGCACTTGTGTTTTGGGGATCAGGCAGGTCTGTGACTGTGTAGGAAGAGGAGCAGCTTCAGGTCTGGGTGCTGCCAGCCCACGTCAGGACAGATTCTTTTGGTAAGTGTAGTGGGGTGGACTGTTTAAAAAATACTTTCATGGTGTTTGTGTGTGAGTTTGCGTGTGTCTATGCGTACACGCACACAGAGGAATTAAGAGTGAAGCCAGGGTGTGTGCGTGGGTGAGTCTGCTTGGTTGGTGTGGTGCTGTCCAGCTGGAGGAGGGACTGGGCCAGGTGGAGGGGGGTGGAGGAGGGGTTCTGCACTTACACTCCCTGGCCATGGAGACTTCCACTTGCTGCCTTGGTCTAGATGGGGACGTTGAGGCCGGCCTCAGCTGGGTGTTCAAGGTGGCAGTGCTGGGGTTTGAACCTGGGGCATTATCCCCGATTCCCTGGGACAGGCTCCTCTTCCCTCCCCCGCCCTGCAACCCCCATTCGGGCTCAGCCCTGCATAGCATTCCTGAGAGTTGAGGATGCGATGGAGGGGTTGTGGATCCGCGCTCGCGTCCTACGGTGCCTGGCACGCGGGAGGTGTTATATAAGCACTTGCTCTTGCTGGTATTTTTTTGCTGGGAGGCTCCTGGCATTCAGCACCCAGGCTTCAGTGTAGCGAGAGTGAGCACTCGCCAGGGGCTGGCCTGTCTCATTTAAACCTCTCCACCGCCTTCGGGAAGGTGGGCAGTGGAGAGCCTGCTTTCAGAGCCGGGTGGCAGCTTTCAGCTGTGAGGGCTCTGTGGTCAAGGATCTGGTTCAGGGTCAACCCTCTGAGGAATTCAGGGGCTGCAGGTGGGCTTGCCAAGGGCCTAGGGCAACCTGGGATCTTGGGAGCAGCTGCTGGGACTGTGGCTTCCCTTTCTCCTTGGGTCCTGGACTGCAGGAGACAGCTGGCGACCCTTGGCTTGCAGGGACCTGAGGAGTGAGGCAAATACCACTTCCCTTCTGCTTGTGTCCCCTGTCCCGTCCCCTGTTGTTGGCACCAGGGCTGAGCAGACCACTGCCTGCAGGTGACTACCCTTCAGCCTGGGCCTGGACAGCTGGCCTGGTCAGCTCCTGTGCCACAGCGGCCCTGATGGCCTCCATTAGCACCGGGGACAATACACTGCCAGCGGCCTCCAGGGTTGATGGACCCAAGGGCCAAGCCTGGGGGTACCTGGGGGCTCAGGTGGCTCCCGCAGCCTTTCCAGGGCAGGTGGCACATCTGCCCCTTCTCTCTGAGAGATGAGTGGCCGTGCTCACCTCTTTTGCAGAGGACACCCAGGGCCAGCGACCCTGCCCGCCCCTCAGCGTTGGGGTGGAACATGGCTGCACACGGGTGTCCTGCTTTAGTCTGCAGGGTGCCCCCTGGAGAGTGTCCCACTCATTTCCAGGTAGGTAGCTTGAGACACAGTGAGTTGGTGCTCAAGGTGGGCCCCGTCCCGTCCCCGAGTCTGACTTTAAATCCCCATCTGCACCCCAAGCCCAGGGCCATTCCCAGAGGGTGTCTTTTCCATCCCCAAGGTTAAGCACCCCGAGTCCTGCGGTGACTGACTTCCACACGGTGTCGTGGTTTAGAAGCTGCAGAAAGAGTCTGAGCCCCAACCCCTCTGGTGACCCCTGAGAGGGCTGTGACTGTGATCTGTGTGGCCTGGTGTGGGAGCACTGTGGATGGTGTGCCAAAGGACTCAGAGGACGTCACGGATGGGGTGACCATCCACCCCATGGGTCACAAGACTGCGAGGATTGAGGGCTTGCAGGAGGAGGGACCAGGCCGTTTAGAAGTTCGGGAATGGGAAAGAGTGGGCTGGGAGAGGGCACAGGGAGCCAGAGGCCAAGGGTGTGCCCCAGGATTAGCAGTAGATGGGGTGAGGCCAAGCAGCACGGCAGTCCTCAGCCCTGGGACGTCCCGTCCATCCAGGGAGGTGGGGGCAACATGCCACGGTGGTGGGCTAGCTGGGACGTGCAGGGCTGGAATCCCTGCCAACGTCTGCTCAGGACAGGTGAGGTGACAAATCTGCTCCACTTCATAGTCTCATGCCCTCATTCTACGGCCTGGGGCCTTTGTCCAGGTGAAAAGTGTGACAGGTGACAGAAACGAGCACAAGACCCCACCGGGTGCCAGGCCCAGTGCCGATGTGGCACTGGCCAGTTTCATCAGCTCATCAGATCGGTCGCCAATGAACAGGCTCAGAGAGGGGATGTGACTTGTCTAAGAGTGCACAGCAGATGGCAGAAGCTGGCATAGGAGTGGGAAGGAGAAGCTCCCTCTAAGCACTGAGGAGTGGTCCTCTGCCCCGAAGGTCCCCTCAGACTTGTCGAGACTGTTTGGTCTTCATCTCTTTGATATTTACTACCCAGTTATTTTTCATTTTTTTGACAATAAATGAAACACCTGTTGAACACCTACTGTGTGCCAGCCCCTTTAATAGGTGCTGGGGGTGTGTGGTGACCAAGATGAAGGGGACAATTTACAATTTACAAGGACAGACAGACACTAAGCATTCAGTATCTGGAACAAGACAGGGACTCTGAAGGGAGAAAAGTAGGACGGGGTGGGGAGGCCCTGAAGGTTTCTCCTAGGTGGTATGTCCATGCCTGAGCCCGGGAGGCCGAGTGGGGGACAAGCCACGCTTTACTGAGCGCTCACTGTGCACCAGCTGCCATCCTGTTGCTTTCTGTGCTTTTGTCCTTACGAAAACCTATGATGTGGGTGCTATTGTCCCCCTTCCCCAGAGGGGAAACTGAGGCACAGAGCAGCAAAGTCACTGTCCCAAGAGCTGGTGAGGGGCCATGAGAGGTGTGAATTCCCACCCACCGTGGAAGGCAGAAAGGCCTCCGTGGCCCCAAACCTCTCGCTGGTCTGTTTCTATCCTAACCTCCCCACCCCAGCAAGTTCTTTCTGGGCCTGGCTGATCTGGGTGACCCCCAATGGTGTCCCGCTTCAAGGTTTTGTGGTGGCGGTAGCGAAGGAGGGTGAGCCCAGGCAAGGCCAGAGTGGGCTGGGGAAGCTGAGGCTCTGGCCTTTGGGTGTTTGGGCCCCCTCCACCTGGATGTCCTCAGAGGCAAAAAGGCAGGCGTCCCATTCCGTTGTGGGAGGTGTCCTGAGGCTCTGAGCGGGAACCTCTCTTGCTCAGAGAGCTTCAAAGCTGGGATTGGAATCCAGGTCCATCTGTGTCCCCAGCCCAGTCACTTCCCTGCTGGCCTGGTCACACTGAGGGACAGACAGGCCCTTATAACTCCACATGCCACACAGGAGCTCTGAGTTTATTCTCTGCCTGCTGGGGCCCTTGGGTAAGGTGGGAGGCCTCTCTGGGCCTGGGCTCCCTCACCTGTGGACAGAGATACACACAGCATCAAGGCTGCAGCCCAAGGTGGTCCCTGCCCCTGGGGGAGACACAGGAAGGGCGGCATTCCGCTGTGATAAACGCCTCCAAGGAAATCAAGTGGGGAAGTGGCAGGGGGTTGGGCTCTCAGGGGACTTTCAGGACAGAAATGACAGCAGGTGCAAAGGCCCTGAGTTAGGCCCAGCCTGAGTGTGGGGGGAGCGCAGGCAGCGAGGGACAGAGGGGGCGAGGACAGAGAGATGGCAGGACCTCCACGCACGGCCTTGGAGGCCAAGGTGAGGCTGAAGGTTGTTTTGAGGATGAGCAAGTGGGTGTCCCCGCCGGGGCCTGGCACCCAGAACGTCCTTGGTAAGTCTGTTGGTGGAATGAAGCAGGCCCCCGGCCCTCGGGAAGAGGCAGAGCGCAGTGTGTGAAGGGTGTGGAGGCTGCCTGCCCAGGCCCGGGGGAGCCTTGGATGGCAGCCTGTGACCTCGGGCCTGGAGCCACGGGAGCTGGTCGCCAGGCAGGAAGAGGGGACTGCAGGAGCAAGGTTGGCTGCCAAGAGAGGGAGAGTTCTTTGGGACGCTGTGACTGCAGGGGAGAGGGCACCAGGCTGGTGCTGGGAGACAGGCGAGGCTGCAGAGGGAGGCAGGGCTGGGCCTCCTTAGGGCCTTCAGAGTGGGGGACGGGCAGGAGCCTGGATCTCCTGGGGCTGTTTTCTTTTTATTCAGTTTTCCAAGTAATGCATGGTTGTGGTGGGAGGAGAATCAATAGAAGAAGGAAATAAAGAAATATCCAGAAATAACCTGCGCTCTCTCTCCTTTCTCTTTTTTTTTTTTTTTTTAAGAGAGGGACACAGAGAGAGAGAGAATCAATTTTATTTAGTTTTTCATGTGGCTTTCGGTACTCTGAAACCTCATGGTATGTGGTACTGGGGTTTGAACTCGTGTCCTAGTGCATGACAGGCAGGTGCCGGAACCGCTGAGCCACCACTCCAGCCCCTAAACCTGCTAACTCTTGCTGTGTGGCCTCAGGTGTGTTACTCTACCTTTCTGTTTCCTTGCCTGTTAAATGGATAATTAGGGCACCCGCCTCATAAAGTTGTGGTGAGGACTGAGTGAATTAATCCACAAGATGTGCCCAGAACAGTGCAGGCACACGCACGTGGTAGCCGTCAGAGCCATCCACGCCAACGTCAGCATTTGGTGGGTTGGGGCTCCCGTGCTAGCAGAGGCTGCCTGGCTTCCAGTTCCAAACATCCTGGCTGTGTGATCTGGGCAATTGATGGGTCGTGCTGAGCCCTGTGTTTCCTGTCTATAACGAGAGGATAAAACCGTTTGCCAGGACGTTCTGTGCAGATGTGACGGTGAGAGGCCTCTGTGTGACAGACATTAGCTCCCCTTGTTGTAGCTGAAGTTGCCTCTTCCTTCTCCCTCTGAATGGGGCACTTGTCACGGACAAGTGCCCTAGGAAGAGACTGCATTTCTCAGCTTCCTTTGCAGCTAGGGATGACAGTGAGATATAAATAGAAGTTGTAGGTGGGGCTCCCAGGGAAGTTCTGTACAGGGGACAGACTCAGCTGTGCCTTTCTTCTTCCCTGTACCCCATCTCTCACTTCTTGCTTCCCGCCTGGAACTCAGACGTGATGGCCGGAGCTGCAGGGGCCATCTTGAAAAATGAGACAAATATTGAGGCACAGAAGAAGCCAAAGATTGACGCATATTCCAATGGCAGTGGGACAGCTACAGCAGTCCTTTCCTGCCTTGCTCTGGACTTGTTTACATGAGAGAAAAAGAAATCGCTACTAAGGAGGTCTCTGTCATTTGGCGTCCTGTTACTGGCAGCTGAATCTATTTCTAACTGATCCATTCGCCAAAGCGGAATGGAGCCATCTGAGCTGCGTCTGTGACCTGCATTTCTTAGTCGCGCCCAGTGCTTCCTTGACTGAGAATGTTTTACGGACACTGTTACCCACGAGTGCAGAAAGGAGCAAAGTCTTTCCCCCAGATGTGAGGAAAGGATTTCTTTGATTGACCCAAAGACATCCTGACGTGAGAATGTCCTGCCTGTCTTCAGGTGTCTTCTCTGTGACTTTGAAATCTCCATGTGCCTTGGGTCAGGATTGAATCAGGCTCCTGGATTGGACAGAAACTTCTCTGTCCTCCTAGCCCTGAGCTTGGGCTCTGCTCAGCTTATAGAGGGTGCTGGCAGCTGTGCTGGGGCCAGATGCCCTGTGCCATCCCGGATAACCCCTCCGCCCCTGCTGCCGCCTCCACCAGCTGCCCCCTGGGGCCTTGGCTGGCCGGGGCTGCAGGCTGCTCTGCCAGTCTGCCCGAGCCCTGCCCAGCTGGGATCTCTCTGAGGTGAGTCTGGAGGCCAGGGAGCTGGGCCTGGTGAGCTTTTATTTTTATAGCTGTCACCAGATCCCTGCCCTAGCCCTGGAGCCCTGGCAGGGACAGAGGTGGTCAGAGAGGAGGAAGATTCCTCAGGAACCTGGTGGCAGGGTCAGCAGGCTGTGGAGGAGAGAGGTCTGGACTGGGGGTCAGGGTGCCTGGGCTGCCTGGCTCAGCCAGTTCTGGTCCTCTTGTCCAGGTGGGGTCAGTCACGCAGCTTGTCTGGCTGACCTTCTGGGGCTGTTGAGGGACAAAGGGACCCTTTCCCGCCCTTAGGACATGGCTGGCGTCGATCCTGGCCAGAGCTGCGTTGTGTTTTGCTCACGTACCCCTCTGTTCCTGTCCCCGCTGCCCACAACCCCGCCCGGCCTATGAAAGTGTCTTTACGTCCTTTTTCCTTAGAGTAAGGCGCACACAAAACGTGTACTCGGCTCCGGGGATCTCACTGTGTCCAGCGCCCGGGGACCCCTTGGGATCTGCTCACCGCCCCTTCCCCACACCTAAGGAGATTGTGACCCTCGTTTCTAACAGCAAGCATGACTTTCAGCGGTTTCTGTTCTCCAGGTAAATGGGACCTCCCGGCAGCAGTCCCTCTGGCTTCTTTGATTCAGCATCGGGCCCAAGTCCTGCGCATCTGTGACCGCCTGCTCCTTTTCATTCCTGAGCCGAATCCCACCTCATGAATAAACCACAATTTACCCTTTGATCATTCACAGACTCCTGGGCTGTTTCCCGTTTTTGACACTTTGGAGTTGGGCTGCTGTGCACACAGTGACAGGTCTTCAGGGGAACATATGCATACATTTCAGGTGGACGTACACCTGTGTACACCGTGCCTTGCTAAGCCACGGGGAACCATGTGGGAATCTGTTCTAATTTCTGCTACCTCAATCTCATTCTGCCTCTTGCTTCTTTTAAAAAATTTTTAAATTTTTTTTAATTTATTGGGGCACTGGGGATTGAATCCAGGGGTGTTTTATCATTGAGCTACATCCCCAGCCCTTTTTGTTTTTTATTTTAAGACAGGGCTTCACTAAGTTGATGAGGCTGGCCTCAAACTTGCAATCGTCCTGCCACAGCCTCCCGAGCCATTGGAGTTAAGAGCATGTGCCACTGCACCTGACTGTTTCTTTTTCTTTTTTTTTTTTAATGAAATTATCATTTTGGAAAAGATCTCAAGGAGCTGGAGCAGTGGCTCAGCACTTACGATGCTTGCCTGGCATGCTCAAGTACGCGAGTTCAAACCCGAACACCACGTACACAACAAAGTGTCTGAGGAATGAAAGTCAAATGAAAAACTAAATAAAAATCACTCCTCTATCTCTCTCTCACTGTCCCCCCTTTCTTAAAAAGAAAAGAAAAGAAAAAGATCTTGATTGATAGTAGAATAATACCAAATGAAGAACTTTTTTCTGAATTATTTGAGAATACATTGCCGATCCTCTGTCCTGTCACCTGTAATGTTTTGAAATGGATCTCCTGTGAAAGAGGTTACAATCCAGCCGTCAGAATGAGGAAATTCACATAGTACACCACCACTCAGACACCTGTGGCCCTCATGACCTCAGCAAGATGGTGCTGTTTGGAATCAGGCTGCCCCGAGACCAGCATCTCTTTAATCTCTGTTAAGTGAGGCTGGTTTCTTGGGCCTTGCTTGGCTTTTGTGAACTTGGTGCTCAGGACATGGGCAGCTTGTAGCAGGTCCCTTTGCCTGGTTCAGGTCCTGTATCCCTTCAGGAAAACCACAGAAGGGAAGCTGTTTCGAATGCCTCATTGCTGAAAGCGTGCGCTTTGACTACTCCATCTAGCCGATAGCTGCTGGGCTTGAATTTTTTTTTTTTTTTAAGAGAGAAAGAGAGAATCAATTTTATTTATTTTTCTGTCTGGCCTTTATTTTTCTGACACTTGTGTACGTGGTGCTGGAGTTTGAACCCGGGTCCTCGTGCATGCCAGGCAAGCACGGCAACCACTGAGCCACCCCTCCAGCCCCCGGTCTTGCATTTGTAATGGTTCTCCTTTCTCCTTTAACAAGTGTGTGGGGGCCGGGCGCTGTAGTCCATACCTGTAACCCTAGTGGCTTGCGAGGGGAGGCAGGTGGGCTGAAAGTTCAAAGCCAGCCTCAGCAACTTAGCAATATCCTATCTCAAAATAAAATATAGAACAGGGCTGGGCATGTGGCTCAGTGGTTAGGCACTTCTGGGTTCAATCTCCAGTACAAAAAAAAAAAAAAAAGAGGGGCTGTGGATTTAGCTCAGGGGCAGAGCGCTTGCCTAGCACGCGCAAGGCCCCGAGTTCGGTCCTCAGCCCTGAAAAAGAAAGTGTGAGCGTGGCCCTTTGTAACTTTACGGAGTCATGAACGCCCTCCCGCTTCCAGCTGTCGCCTGTTTCCACGGCCTTCTGCTCTGGTGGGGGTTGTACTGCACCATCGTCTTCATCACTGCTAATTTATGGGTAGCTGTAACTGTCCCCAGTTTGGCTACTGGGAACTCCGGTCTCTGCATTTTGAGGACAGGTCTCCTGACACACTTGTGAATCGCCACCCGCCAGCTCCCTAGAGCTGTGACATCCTTAAACCCACTCCAATGACACGGATTCAAACCTTCGTGAATCCAGGGAATAACTAAGGATGACGACACAGGCGTGGGCAGCAAGCCCCTCTGCGCAAGGGGAGCACCTGCCTCCAGTCCTGCACGCTGCCGGGCGCCCCGGGTGGCCTTTCCTTTGCAGCCAGGTGAGCCCTGGTAGACAGTGGTGGCAGAAGGGAGCCAGGGCCATGAGTGCAGCGTGCACGGGGCATCTCAGCCTGGGCATGCTGGCACTCGGGTGGGTTTGCTCTGCTTTGGGGCAGAGCTGTGTACCGTGGGGCCTTGAACAGTGTCTCTGGTCTCCATCCACCAGATGCCAGTAGCAGCTCCCCATGCCCCAGTTGTGACAACCCCAGTGTCTCCTAATCGCTAAATGTCCCCTTGGGGGCAAAATCCCTTTTGGTTGGGAATCACTGGTGTGGAGGGTGCAGCGGCTTGGACTGAGGTCTGCAGGCCGAGTGGCTCCCTTGTGGCCTCAGGGAGGCCCCTGCCATCTCCAGGCCTTAGTTCTCCATCACTCAGTGCCGGGCTGAGCAGAGCCAGCATCGACAGGCCTGAAGCCTGGTCTGACGAGAACTCCAGGCTCCTCTGTGTCCGTGTCCCTCTCCACATCCTGGGACACAGCGTGAGGACAGGGCCAGGCCTTGGCAGCCCTGTGTTTCTTCTCCTGCCGTCTGCCTGGCCTCCCTCCAGGTGCAGTGGAGATAATAGAAAGGCCAGCCTTGGGCTCTTCTCATGGAATCCTTTGGGGTGGGATCTTTCATTGTCCCCAATTTGTAGCAGTGAGGGCTGTGTGTCACCTGATAGGACACTTGCAATTTCAACATCATTTCTATTCTATCCCTGCAAAGATGCAGGACACATTTGACAAATCCAAAGACAGGGACATGTGGCAGAAGGGCCGGCCCAGTGTTCTCAAAAGCGCCAAGGCCGGGAGAAGCAAGGACATGGAGAAGGGAACCCGCCCTGGCTGAAGGAGCCTGGACACAGCTGGAGGAAGCAGGCGGGAGCCTGGACAGCCCCTGCAGGGCGTTGTGGATGCGCCTGGCGGTGGGTTTCACTATAGCTGGTGTCTGGGATAAAGGTCCTGAACTGGCTGGAGGAAAAGAGACATCATGTCCACAGCTGACCCTCAGATAATCAAGACAGAAGAGGAAGGATAAATAGAGGGAGAACGATGAACTGAGGGCTCTCAAGGATGCCCCGGAGTCTGGAATTTTCTGCACGTTCAAAATTATGTCAAAATAAACACCCGACTGTCAGTGAACCCAAGAGAAATCAAAGCATATCTACAAAAAGACCTGTAAGCCCTTCATAGCAATCCTATTTACCATAGCCCCAAACTGAAAACAGCCCAGATGTCTTTGAATAAGTGAGGAGATAAATAAGTGTGGTCCACTCCGAGGAATATCACTCAGCCACTATGGGAGCGCACTGGTGGCTTCTGCAGCTGTAGACGGATCTTTTTTCTTTTTCTCTAAGAGAGGGAGGGGACAGTGAGAGACAGAGGGAAAGAATCCATTTCATTTAGTTTCCTATGTGGCTTTCGTTGCTCTGACACTTCGTTGTGTACGTGTGGTGGGGTTTGAACCTGGGTCCTCGCACATGCCGGGCAAGCGCTGTAACTGCTGAGCCACCGCTCCAGCCCTGCAGATGAATCCTAAAAGCATTTTATGAGTGGAGACACCCAAGACTGCCTTGTGTGAGATTCAGATTCCTTTGATATGAAGTTCAAGAGTCGGCACAAGACCCCGGATGTCACAGGAGTTGGCTTCCTATGTGGCCAAGGAGTTATTGCTTGGAAAAGGGCAGGAGGCAGCCTTCCGGACTTGTGAAATTTCTGTTTTGACCTGGAAGGTGAGCCTCTGAACACATAAACATTCATGTATAAAAACACATTTAAGGCTGGGTGCGGTGACACACACTGGTAATCCCAGAGGCTCAGGAGGCTGAGGCAGGAGGATGGCAAGTTCAAGGCCAGCCTCAGCCACTTAGCAAGGCCCTGAGCAACTTAGTGAGACCATCTCAAAATAAAAAATAAAAAGGACTGGGGATGCTGCTCAGTGGTTAAGCACCCTGGGTTCAATCCATGGTACTATATATATATAGTAAGTAGATAGAAGTGTGCTCCTATGCAGAGCTCTGGCCTGTGTTCTGGAAGGCTCCCCAGGGAATTGTATATATCCCTCCATGGAGCTGTGAGCTTTGGATAAGCTCCCTTTTGCACATATATTTGTACATACATTAAACCTCCATATCAAAGTCAAAGCATAAAAAACCCCTAAAGATGAACATCAAGGGCTGGAGTGGTGGCTCAGCGGTTACAGAGCTTGCCCAGCAAGCTTGCCTCATGTCTGTGGGTTCAAACCCCAGCACGGTGTGTGCAACCAAGTGTTGGAGCAACGAAAGCCACATGAAAAACTAAATAAAATTGATTCTCTCTCACTGTCCCTCTCTCTTAAAAAAATTAAAAAAAAAAAAAAAGAGACACACATGGAACATAGGAGAACAAGGTGAGCAGGGAGGGAGGATGGGGACAAAGGGAATAAGGAGCTTAAACCCTAGCCTGTGTGGGAATCACGATAACAACGTGTCTGCGTGATCTGCTCTTGGCACTCTTGAGTTTCAAATGTAAAAACCAGAAAGGACCCAGAAGCTCAGAGAGGGCTGTGCATTGTCTGAGGCCACACAGCGGGTGGGTGTGAGGAAGCCTGGGGGTGTGCTCCCTCTCCAGTGCTGCAGTCTGGCCTCACTGGCCTGCACTGCCCCGCTGTGTTCTGGGAGGCTCCCCAGAGCCACCAGGGATGGCGAAACCAGCACTTGGCAAAGGCAGTGCAGCCCAGAGCACGGCTCCAAGTGGGGAGGGCAGTCAGTGGGGCAGAGGGCAGCGACATCCTGAGCCTCCCTTCTAGGCCTGGGTGGCTGCCAGCCTCCACCCACTGGCCTTTGCCTTTCTCCCTGGGCAGGTGTGTGTGGCCCTGAGCCCCTACAGGTCTGGGTGCAAATCCTCTCTACTTCTGTTGGGCTGTCAAGCTAGGGTGAGAGCCCACTCTGTGCCTCAGTTTCCTCTCCCGAGCCTGCCCGTCAGAGCCTTGGCTTCTTAGCCTCCAGTTGGCCGAGTCAAGGAGTCAGAGCGCTGGCCCCTTGTGGCCTCACGCATGCCTTCCTGCAATGGTGGCCCGGAGTGGAGCTGTGTAGCTGCCACTTGGGCTAAGGAGGGACGGGGTTCTTTGTGATCCTGGAAGGAGAGGCCCCGCGCAGGACTGGTGCCCCATGAGGTCACCTGCACTTTCACCTGGGTGGCCTCCATGGATATTCAGGAATGCTCTGAGGGCAGATGTCCCCATCCTCACCCTGCTCACTTGCTTCCTCCCCCAGGAACTGGGGAGAAGGGCCCGTGGGAGGTCACAGGGTAGCAGCGAACCTCAGGCAAGCAGGCCTCGCAGGCCCGAGTACACCCAGAGTGTAGCACGGGCTTGGGAGGTGCAAGCTGCCCTCGCCTCCCGCCAGGCCTGGGTTCCCAGCATTTTGCTACTAAATGCTGAATTAAAACGAGTTTAGTCATTCATGCATATGCTCAAAACGTGAAGACATTTCCCATCAAACCAAAGCCAGCCCTTGATCACCAGCCGGGGCTGGCCGCTTGCTCGCCCTGCTCACCCGTCCCGGGGCCCTGGCCGCTTGCTCGCGCGGCGACTGCTCTTCTGTGATTTGGGTTCTAACTGCCTGCTCTTTGCAGTGCATTTCTTCTCGCTTTTGCAAATGTGGTGCATTTCTTTCTCACTTTTGCAAATGTGGTGCATTTCTTCCTCGCTTTTGCAAATGTGGTGCATTTCTTCCTCGCTTTTGCAAATGTCTTTCCTTCCTTTTCTCCGAAAACAAGAACGTGCTGTGGAAGCGAACTTGGGTTTGGTGGAGCTGGGTCTTTTCAGCCATCGCTGTTGGCACTCCTGGAACCCAGGACCTGGTCACCAAACACGGGACTTCTGATCCGCAGAAATCTCTGTCCAGTCTTTAGGAAAGCCTTCTCCTGACGTCTACCAGACTGGATGGTTTTACCTGTTTCACAATTTTTTAAAAAGATTTTTATGATGACGAGTATTTTTTACCACCGAGGTCTGCTCTGTGCGTGAGCACCCACAGCATCTGCTGCTGGGGGACATTTGGGACATTTCCAGGGTTTGGTCTTGGTGTGGCTCTCATCCCTGCTGGATGAGGGGTGTCCCTGGGGGTGGCATTGCGGGGCGCAGTGATCTGTTGCCAGGCCACACCTGGAGTGGCTGCCCCTCTCAGTAGTGTCCCCCTGTGGTTTTCCTTTGAATTTCCAGATGTGCCTTCGTTTAATGCCTCAGGGGCCATGTGACAGTCACGTCACTGGGACTTGTTTCCGCATCCCTGCGAATCAGTCCTGTCTGTAAGTGGGAAGTCCATGCGCTTAGTGCCCAGGAAATGAGTGACTGGCCAATGGACGAATGGAAGCCAAAGGAAGAAACCCACACCAGCTTACCCCTCCACAAAGCCCACCCGCTTCCGCTCCGCTGAGAGCCGTCCAAGGAGTTTTCTTGTGAACCCCAGGAAAGCGCAGGCCAGAGGCTGCTGAGCATGGGCTTTCCAGGGAAGAATGGTAGCTTTGTGGGTGTCACAGGGACCTTGGGAGGAGCCAGCGGAAGATCCTGCAGGACCAGTTGCCCCCAGGCCTTGGGTATTTTCCCAAGGTCCTGTCCCTGGGGAGGGGTTGATCCAGGGCCTTCGCTTGAAGTTTGCGTTTTGTTCTCTGGGGCTGAACTGGAGTCCGGCATGTGGAGGACTCTCGTGTTCCATGTGCCAGGCACCGTGCTAGGCCGGAGCACACAGCAGAAGTGAGACAGCACCAAGGTACATCGTGATGGCGGGGACAACACAGGCTCAGGCGATAGGCACTGCGGGGAGAAATAGAGAGGAGAGATGGGGCGGGGGGAGGTGGCCTTTAACTATAGGGGTCAGAGAAAGGAGGTGTTCCAAGGAAACCTGAGGAAGGGAGGGAGAGAGGCGTGGTGGTCCGGGGAAGAACAGGTGCCAAGGCCCTGCGGTGGGCTCTGGGCTCACACTTCGCTCATGGAACAGCAGGCAGGCCAATGTCGGGAGAGATGCAGGGACAGGAGTCCAGAAGGTGGCCTGTGGTTCTGAGCAGAGGAGGGATGTCATCTGACGGCTTCTTGCCAGGGTCGCAGGGTGGGTGGTGTGGCCAGAGGGAAGGCAGATCACATGAAGGACTGGTGCTGGCAGGCGCAGGGCACCAGTGGCTGGTGGAGGTGTGGTCTTCCCTCTGGGCTGGGTGAAACCTCAGAGGTCCTTTCTACCCTAGCCTCCCTGCCCCCTGTGAGTTGGGGACAGGGGACCCCTTAGGGGGCGGGGGGAGGTGAGTGGGAGGCTGAGTAGCGGGGGCCTGAGAGTTAGGGTTCCCTTGGGAGGGCAGGCCCTTGCTGGTTCTCCTGGAAGCTTCCAAGCCAGTGTCCCAGCCTCCACTGCCTCTTGGGGCTTCCGGGAGCCTAATTCCTGGCCTGGTGGCCCTGTGTTCTGGGCTCTGACCCCGGCCTCTCTCTCTTTTCCTGATTGCCCATCTCTTGGGGTTTTCAACCTCCTTGGGACTTTTATCTTATTACAAGGCCCCCTTCATCCCCCTCCACCTGCAGAAGCCCCACACATGAAGGGGCAGGGGGTGTACAGAGGAGCTGGGCAGGGCCCACACTGCACCTGGGGCTCTGGGGCGGGAGTGCAGCTGGGACACCCACCCTGGCCCTTTGCCGTTGGGCCCTGCCTGGGGTGCACCCTCC
The DNA here is from genome assembly GCA_004027875.1 of Aplodontia rufa. Lineage (NCBI taxonomy): Eukaryota > Metazoa > Chordata > Mammalia > Rodentia > Aplodontiidae > Aplodontia > Aplodontia rufa. The sequence continues at coordinate 181,799 of PVKS010000377.1, read as the reverse complement.
TCTCCTAGGGTGTTTGCTCCTGCCCAGAGGCTGGGGCTCCTCCAGCGAGGCTGTGCTTGGGGGCTCAGCAAGCTTGTCCCTCCTTAAGGCTCACTGCCGCCTCCCAGGGCTCCTCAGAGCTCGGCAGCCTTGGGTGTGCACGCGAGTGTGTGAAGGGGCTGCAAACAACTGGGTGTCCATGAGTGACTGGCCGATGAAGGGTGTGGAGCAGGAGAAGCCGGCGGAATGTTCTGGTAAGACAAGATTCCCAAGATGCCTTGGCTGAAGATGCAGGAGCCTGTGGCTGAAGCCACCTTGTGTTAAAAGAGACTGGAAGTGAAGCAGGCGACGTGTGGACAAACCAGGAAAAGCTGGAGAGGTGGAGGTCAGGTGGCCTCTGCAGAAGGAGTGTGGGCAGGGGTTACCCGCACTGAGGTCCTCAGCGAAGTCTGAATCCCCGCCCGAGGCCTGGGTTCAGATTCTGACTGTGATTAGCCGTGTTTTCCTCAGCCTCAGTTTCCCCACATGCAGACCGGCCGTGATGTTTCTAGCTCAGAGCGGTGCAGGCCTGGGGCCACACTGGCTTACGGTCAGGCCGCACCTTCCAGACAGAAGCCTAGGGGCTAGGGATATGCTCTTGCTCTCGTCTCCTCAAACTGGGCCCTTCCTGCCTCCCTGTGAACCTTTGCACCTGCTGCACCCTCCTTGCGTGCTCCCCACCCCCTCCCCAAGCGTCCTCAGCCTCAGCCTCCCTGGGGAGGCCCTGCTCCAGCCCGCCAGGCCTCCCGGCCACACGGATGCTGGCCTGCTCCATGGAACGGTCGGCTCCACGAGGGCAGCCCCCAACTCTCTGCTGTGACCCCAGGGAGCTCTGCCAGTGAGCATCACAAAGAGGCCTGAGTGGTTTGCACCCTCCTAGGAATGGACCTGCTGGCCCCTGGGTGCCCAGCCTGTCGCCCCCAGCCCTGCCCCAGCTGTGATGTTGTAATGAATCACTGGCCAGAATCCGGTCACAATTATCTCCTGGCTGGCCACGGCCACGGTTATCAGGGGCCCCAGGTGTCCCGCTTCGCCTCTCGCCTCTGGCAAGATAACACAGGGGCCTGAGTGGCCTTGTCCAGCACAGGTACCTATAGCAGGGACATGCTGCCCGGTCTTGACAATTCCCTGTCTCTCTCTGGGTCTCCAGGTCACACAGGTGGCCCTACCACAGAGGACTGTGAAGAAGCGGGTGGAGGTGGGGTCTTTGGCCGGGAGTCCTTGGATTAACAACTGACTTCTCAGGGAGGCTGATGTGAGATGGGATTCCATGAGTCCCCACTGGCCAGGAACAGGGAGGCCAGGCTGAAGGCACAGAGGCAGGTTCTTGTGGGGCAGGGCTGGGGATGACTGGGGGAGCTGCCCAGTGCTCAACAGGTCTGCTGGAGGAGGCCAGCCCTGGTGTTGGTGAGGAATGCCACCAAGAGACCAGAGTGCTGAAGGAGGAGGCCCAGTGAGCGCCGAGTTCCTGAGTGTCAGGGCAGGGTAGGTGAGGGCTTGGGCCATTTCTAGTGCACAGATGCCACTGTGCCTCAGTTTCCTCATTGTGAAGGAGGGATAACGAGTTCCCAGCTCTCAGGGGCCCCTGGGCAGCCATTGATGACCACCTCTCTTGTGTCCCCTCTTCAGCCCCTGGATTCCACCTCACGCTGTCCCACCACCTCTCAAGTGGCTCACGGGACCAGTGCTGCAGGCTCCAGGCTCCAGCCTCAGCCCTCCACCTGCTCACGTGCTGCAGGGTTGCCTTGCGAAATCCCTGCTGGATGGGCCCTCCCCTGCCCTGTGACCTCCCGTGACTCCAGGTGTGGCTTCACAGGCCGTCCCTCTCCCTCACCTCCTGCCTCTTCTGCACCCCAGGCACCAGTGTGCTGGAGCCGCCTTGGTCTGCTCCTGTTTCCCTACTGGGAGGCTCTCCTCTCTTCCCTTCCCCTGGTCATCACCCAGGTCCCAGATCAGGGATGCTCCACCCTGTCCTCCTCCCAGTGTGGGGGGGCAGGCGCCTCCCCACCTGGTCCCACTCCCAGGCGTTGGAGGGGACACAGCCCAGCCATGAGTCAGGGGCAGGAGCGCTTAGCCTTCCTCCCACCAGGCAGGCTCAGCTCCACCACAGGCTCCAGCGGGGGCTGCATCCGGGATGAGCTCCCTGCTCCCCTTTCTCCCCGAGCATGTCCTCCTGAATCAGCGCATCCCAGTCCCTGTTCTGGGACATCTGCTTCTGAGCAACCTGAGCTAAGACACGTCCCCAGGGAAGCCTTACTGCTCCCCCTCCAGCCTTCTGGTCTCCTCTGTGGATCTCTCTGTTCAGCCCTCCTGGCTGGCCTTGTTCTTACATTAACTCAGATGAGTATTTGGTCGAAGTCTGTCCCCGACTCCAGAATGTAAGGCAGGGATCATGTTGACAGTGTTCTCTGCTATGTTCCCAGTGTGTATCACGGGGCTTGGCACACAGTGGGGGTTCAATAAATATTTGTTGAATGACTGAATAAATAGTGGGGTGAGCTAGAGGTTAGGGGCTGGGCATTGTTGTTAGGGCCCCTGGTTCTTCCCATTTTATGATTCTCCTGTCTCCTCCCAGTTGAGCTCCTCAAAGTTCCATGGTGGCTGCCAAAGCACCTGCCATCTCTTCCTTATATAGCAGAAGCCAAGGCAGGGAAAGGCCCTCACAAGGCTTCTAAAGGAGAAACCCCTTGTTGGGGTTCTGCATCTCACGGACCACACCTACATTCCATGTGCCTCAGCCAATCGCTGCAAGGGGAGGGAGAGGGCCACTTTGACTTGGGCCAATCAGCATTAGTGAGAGGTGTGGTGGGCAGAACCGGCTCCCCGCCCCAGGGAATCACCTGTAGGTCTCTGAACTGGGGACATTTTGAGCGTCCCTGGGGATTTGGATCTCCCTCTAGTCCTCCCTATCCAGGGAGCCTTTGGGTGGCGGATGTGATGGGGAGGTGGGACTGGGCGAGGATTTCAAGCAAATTAGGCAGCCAGACACCTTCACCTCGGTAAATATTTATAGACAGAATGGAGAGGTCTGTGGGCCCCAGCAGGGTGTGGGGAAGAGGCAACCTGGGCCAGAGATACCCAGAGACAGAGAGACACAGGAGAGGGAGACAAGGAGAGACACACTGCGGGCCCCAGGGAGAGAGGCAGAGGGGTCCTGTCGGTGGGGCCCTCGAATCCTGGCCTCCAGCTGCAGGCCCCTCTCAGGTGAGACTCCAGCCCCACCTGCACGTGTCCCTTTTCCAGCCTGGCCTTGGTGTCCCACTCTGTTGAGTGGGGCTACTGACCTCCTTCCACAGGACCATCCTAATGTGCCCACACTGGGGTCAACACACACCCAGTGCCTCCTTGACCTGCAAACAGCCCTGCGAGATGGGTGGGAACCGTGGCCCCCAGAGGATAGGAGGCATGTGCCCAGGGTCACAGAGGTCATGGGGCTGTGTGTTACCCCAGGCTGGGTGGGGCCGGGTGGTGGAGGTGGGGGCGCCTGGGGCTGTGCTGACCACGGCTCTGTGTGCCCAGGGCAGCCCTTGTGCTAAGAGTCATGGCCGCTGGGTCCTGAATGCTCCCGGTGCCCAGCGCCGGCTTCGGAGGAGGCGCTGCTGAGTTCCTGTTCAGCTCATGCTCTCATTTTACGGGGAGGGACAGCCTCAGGGTGGCAGGGAAGGCAGCAGGGTCCAGGGCTCGAGCTCCCACAGGCCTGGGTCCAAGGCCCTAGTCCACCTTGGGCAGGCTAGTTCTCCTGGGCAGGCACATCTTCTTTCCAAGCCTCAGTTTCCAAATGGGGAAACAACAGTTTGCCAGCCGACGTGTGGCTCAAATGCGACACAGCACAGGGGCAGGCACACAGCAAGTGCTCAATAAAGGTTGATTTTTTTATGCAAGTTTTTATTTTTTTTTTAAGAGAGAGGGACAGTGAGAGAGAAAGAATCAATTTTATTTAGCTTTTCATGTGGCTTTTGTTGCTCCGACACTTCATTGTGTACGTGGTGCTGGGGTTTGAACCTGGGTCCTCACTTATGCCAGGCAAGCACTCCAAAGCTCACCACTCTAGCCCCTGGACACCAGTTTTTAAGTAGTTTTAAAATGATTTCTTTAATTGCTTTCCCTTGTTTCAGAGAAAGAGCTGAGGTCCAGAGTGCGGATACAACTTGCTCCAGGTCACCGGTCAAGTGGAGGAGCTGAGATTTGAATGCTGTGTGCTCTGAGGTCCTCTGTGCCACCTGCAGCGGCCCGCCCCTGGGCCAGCCTGTTTGGGACTCAGTCCTCATGGGGAAGATGTCCACGGCTTGGCCTGATGTCCCTCTGGCCTGGTGCTAGCCATGGAAACCCGTTGGGGCAGTTGCAAAATCTTCTCCCTTTGCCTGTCGATAAAGGGAGCCCATTGCAAAATTCAGCGGAGAAATTATTAAATGTTGTGACATCCTGCGGCCAGCCCGGGTGCCCCTTTCCTGCCCGGAGGCCTGGGTGCGGCCGGCTCCTTACTCTCCAGGCATGGCCCTCACAGGGGGCTTTCAGGGAGCAGGCAGAGGACAGGCCCTGGCCCTGGGTCCACCGCAGCCCTCCGCCCTCTGGAAATCAGCTCTATCCTGCAGGTGCTCAGGCCAGACCTTGGCTTGCCCTTGGCTGGTCTCCCTCACAGACAATAACGGGGTGGTGACTCCTGTTGGCACTGCCCAGAATCCAACCAGGTCCCCTCCACTCCCAGGCGGGATCCGAGCCACCTCATTCCACAGGCAGCCCAGGGGTCCTGGTAAAACCCGAGTCAGATCCTGTCCCTCCTCTGTCCTGAGCCTTCCCTCTGGCCCTGGAGCAAAACCCAAAGCCTTTTCAGGGGCCTTGGGGCCCCGCCTGCCTGGTTCCAGCTGCGCTCTGACCTCTGCTGTGGGGACTGGGCTCGCGCTGTCCCCTCCAGCACATGGCACGTGGAACCAGGCCCTGGCGCTTGCTATGCCTGCTGCCAGGCTGTTCACACAACTGTGGCTGTGTCTCATCTGAGGACCCCGTCCTTTGACCTTGCTTTCTACTCGCCGTTGCCTTATACGTCACTTTGTTAATTTGAATGTCTTTCTCCTTGGAATGTCACCTTCTGACTCAGGGCAGGGACTTGGTCTGCTTGGTTTGGGGTGCTCCCTGGACACTCAGTAGCTCCAGAGAGGTCTGTTGGACCAGTGATGGGGTGGGCAGGAGGGTGGCTGCCGGCCCCAGGCACACCGAGGCAGCCATCCCTATCTCCCTTTATCTGGCTGATGGCTTGAGAATGGACCCACACAGACTGTACTCTCCTTTGGTGGCTTCCCTAACTTCACGTGGCCCTGCGGCCCACCCCACCGAGCCCGACCTTGGCTGTGTCGTTTGCACATGTGTCAGCCCCCCCTTTCCCCCCGACGTGAGCTCCTGGGACAGGCCTTGGTCTGCCCACCTCCGCTGCTGTCCTTCTGGTGCCCGGCACAGTGCCTGGTACCCTGCCGGATGCGTCCAGGTTTGCACTGATGCCCCACGCAAAGGGCCTGTCCTGAGCAGGAGGGAGTTGGGAGGAGGTGTGATGCCCCGACCTGCGAAGTCAGGGAGAGAAGGGGCTGCTTGGCCTTAATTATGACACGTCCCCTAATGACATGGTGTTATAATAGGCACACAAAGTGTACTAATCTGATATTATATCTGGGCTTTTTACAATAGATACAATCAGTCGGCGCAGTTGCTAACTCATTCTCCACCTATCTCCACACTCCACCTAGATCATTATCAGCTTCCTTAATTAAGTGGAAGGCGAGGCCACGCCCACAGCCCAGCACCCAGTGCCTGCCCAACTTCCCCTAAGCCAGGATAATAGCTACTCCCACACGGGGAGAGGCTGGCTGCCTTCTCCATCCCAGCCTCCCATCCCAGGCTGAGGCAGGGCAGGCCTGCTCCAAGGCCTGATGAGCCACAAACCAATCACCAAGGGCTCAAACTGGTGGCCCTGGGACGCTTTGGGTTTGGTGTGCTCGCTGAAAGCTAAGACGCGTTGCCAACACTGCAAACAGGACATTCCGAGTTCGGGCTTCTCTTGAGAAAGGAGAAGATGCAGGACCCTGGGCTCATGGCTCTGGGTGCTGGGGCTGAGGGGTGGCTGTCCCCTCTAGACAGGACGTGACTGTCACCTCCCACTGTTTCCTTTTACCATCCTCTCCTGGCATCTGTAGGCTGTTGAGCTTGCCACCTCTGCTCTAGGGCTCCAAGCTCAGTTTCCCATGCGCAAGGTGGGTCAGGAGGCTCAGAAGAGGGAAGTGATTTAACCGATGCCGCCTGGTGAGCCTGGGACGCAGGTCACCATCGCTCAGCACCTTAAACGCTGGGTCTGAGCGAGGCCGTGACAGCACAGGGCCTGCCCTCTGGGACTGCCTCTCTTGCTCCTCAGCCACACAGTCCTCCTTGTTGCTGGTGACGGGATTTGTGAGAGACAGGTCCTTGCTGACCCCGAGATAGCCAGAAACAGAGTATCATAGCCCCTCAGCTCCGGCCAGGGCCGAGGATGGTTCTGGAAGGTCCCAGGGCCTGGACACAGCCATCGTGGATGGATGCTGCTAATAATCCTCAACCTGGGTCCTAGACAGCAGGAAGGCTGAGCAGGGTGGGCTGACGGGTGTGGGTGGGGACCGTGGGGGGACAGAGGTGAGCCCAGAGGTCTTGGTGGCATCATCTAGACACAGCGTGAGGACTTTCCCATCCTGGATGAAGCAAAGGTGACTCGATCAGGCTCTCCCACTTTCCTCTTAGACAAGATGTGGAACGCTAAGCTGCCAGTCCAGGAGGAAGACCTCGCTCACAGCCTGGAGAACCGGTTCCACCTTTTGCTTCTGCTCTGCACAGTGCCGCGCCTGGCCTGGAGGAGGAACTGCAGCCTCTGCCCCACCCAGAGCCCCTCAGCACCACGGGCCCAGCTTGGGTCACACTGACCCCACCGGGCCATCACAGACCAGCTGGCCTCCCAGGAGCCACATCTGAAGCGCATCAAGCGTCCTGCACGCTCCGTGGTCCGCTCCCCACTGACGTGGGGGATGAATAACAGTCTTAGCCATCATGTGCGTTTTGCTAAAAATAAACCTGACATACTTTTGCGTTGGGAAACAGTGTGGATTCCAAACATTCTCAAAGGGCAGAGAGGGGAAAAAAGCAAGAATGGAAATCAAGTTTTTGAGCTGAGTAATTAATTAGGGACTGTAAACAAATGATTCATGTTCGTTCCTGGCTATTTTTCTTTCCGCTTTGCGTGGATTTTCGTAGGAATTGAGGGAGGAGGCCAGGTATGTGAAGCAGATGGGCAAGATACAGCCCAGATGGGACGGGATTGGGGCGGCGTTGGCCAGATGGCGTTCGGGAGAAAGCCCTTCAGGTGGACCTCCGGCCACGTGCAGCAGCCCTGAGATCTGAAAGGTCCAAGGGATAGGGAGGGTCATGTGGCTGGAGTGGAGGGGGACGGAGGTTGAGGTCAGACAGGTGCTCAGGATCCCTGCCATACAGAGCCCAAGTGGCTGCAATGAGGCTGTTAGATTTGGCCTTGAAGGCAGTGGGAGCCATGGGAGGGTTTGGGGAAGATCCTCTGACTGAAAAATATGTTGGAGATGTTCCCTGTTTGGAGGCTTCTGAATTTAGACTTCCCAAACAAGTGAGTGCCCAGGGCTTCTGTTTCGTTGGGTTTACATATTCAGTGTCTGTTTCCTCCCCATCTTGCTCACTCCTGGGTCCCCAGTGTCTGCATCATGGCTAGGCACACACTAGGAGCTCAGGAGCGTGGTGCATGTTTGCCAAGTCACCGAATCCTCTCTGGGCAGGTGGTGGCTTTGTTTAGCACAAAACGAAGAGAATTTTTATGGCAAGAAAATCTACTCTACAAGGGGCTGGCTCCCCAGCAAGGGGGGCATGCAGAGGTCATGCCAGTCCCACAGTGTACCTCTCTGTCATTGCTGCCTCATAGCTTCCGCCCAACAGTCTATGAGGCTGACAATGTGTTATGTTCATTGTACACAGAGAAACCGAGGCCCAGGGCGCAGTGACATGTTCAAGGCCACGTGGATACAAGTGGGGAGCCTGGGCTGGGATCCAACCCTGACCATCGCGCCTGTTTCTATCCCTCTGTGAGCCAGAGACTTGCTTGGGGTGCCAGCTCCACCACTTGGACGCTGTGTGACTTGGGGCAAGGCACTTTGCTTTTCTGAGCCCTTCTGTCCTGCTCTCTTGGACAGGGATGTGGATACCCGTGTTGTGGGCTGCTGGGTGGAGTCAGGGAGGTCTGAGCTGGCTCGTGACTGTTCAGGGTGCGCCAGGTGCTTCTGCTGTTGTGCCTGTCCGGGGTGAGCCCATCAGTCGCTCGGGGCGCTCCGCAGACCTTCCTCTGCCCTCTCAGTGTGGACTCCCCCACACTCTGCCAGTGTTTTCTTCCTCTTTTTCTTGGTACGACTGGCTACCTTCTCCTATTGCCAAAGTGCCTCTGGGGGAGCAGGGGGCAGAGGGGGAACCACTCCCCGCTTCCCCTTCTCTCCCACTCCCCCATGTGGGCTGAGGTCACCAGGCACGAGGCCAGGGCTGGGGATGTGGCCATAGCTGGGGGCTTAGCTCTTCATCTTGAGGCAGGCAGGGCTCTGTCCAGGGTCCCCTTGAGGGGGTGGGATGGTGGCAGATCAGGGCAGGTGGAAGTAAGGCTCCTGGGAGAGCTTGTGCTCATGGCCCACGACACGAATGAATGTGTGGAAAAGCCCACCCGGGTGCCAAGGGCACGTGCCCTTAGGGGGCAGGCGGGGGTGTCTTGGAGGGCTTCATGGAGGAGGCGCCCCTGGAGTCAGGTGTGCAGAGGGTGCTGAAGGGCCTGCGAGCGGGCAGCTCACCTGGGTTTGAGGCTCACTCTTGCCCCTTTCTTGCTGCGTGAACAGGGTCAAGTTCACACTCCCTCTGAACCTCATTTCCTCACCTCGACAGGAGAGCGGGCACAGTGCGGACAGAGGGTCCAAGCAGGGCCAGGCACGCAGCTGCCCCACAGGACAACTCTTCCCGTCAGCATGGTGGAAAGTACTGGAATTTAAGCTTGCGTTGGGCCTGGGTACACATCCCCACCTCCATGTCCTCCCCTGAGCTGGAGGTGGTTTTATTTCGAGGTTGGTTGTGAGGATGAAGTTGTGAATTGACATCAAGTGCCTGGCACATGGGGGCACACGGGGGCACATGGGGTCACTCAGTACGTGGCGGTCAGCACCTGCCAGACTATGGCCTGGTGGTGAGGAGCAGGGTCTGTGTCTGGGATGACCTGGCCTGAGTCCTGCCTCTGCCCGCCAGCTGCAGCAGGGACTAGCTAGGACCCTTGGGCGAAGTGGTAACGGCCACAAGGTAGGTGTGGGTAAAATCAGGTGAAGTGAGGCAAGGTCACCTCCCTCCCTGTCCTGCCCCTTTCACTGTGAGGAAACAGGCAGTCTCGTTCACACTGGGGGCTGGGGAGTGCCCTTGCATGCGTGGGGGCTGGCTTGGGGTCTTCCAATGCTTGCCGTTGTTACTCCTGAGAATTTGCTATGTTTCCCCCAACTGTCTGGACTCAACTTCCTGTGCGTGTGGGATTCGCTGCTCTATGAAGCAGGAAGGAGGCTGGGAAGATGAGGCTCCTATTCTGCTAGAGCATGGACTTGTGACTTGGCATGGCCACTCGAATGCCCTGTTCTGAATCTGTAGGGAGTCCGCTTTGCCTCCTTTCAGAGGCCTCGTCCATGTAGGTCATGCCCCTCTTCTGCTCAGAATCCTCCCATGGCTCCCTATTGCCCTTATGAGGAAACCCGCAGTCCTCCCTGTGTTCCTTGAGGTTCAGGGAGCCTGGCTGCCCTCACCTGTCCTGCTCCTCCTCAGTCTGCAGGCCACAACACAGCAAGCTGCCTCAGGGCTGTGGGCTTGCTGGTCCTTCTGTGGCTAGGCCTCTGTGTCACAGGTGAGGAAGAGGGGCTGGGCCAGGGAGAAGTGAACCAGTGATGGGTGGAGGTGGAATTGGAGCTGAGGTGGGCCTGGCCTCACGCGTCCACCTTTATGCAGGAATGCCAAATAGGTGCCACTGTCCCTGCCCCAGCTCAGCAACCTGACTCCAGGGCAATTGGGTGGGTGTGCGTTGTGGTTACCCCCAAGAGTGGAAATAGACTCTGTGGGCTGAAAAAATCTTAATCCTTTTCTTTATTGAGCAGAAATATACTACCTATCTGTGCCCCTAATGTTTCAAGGGGTGGTGATTAAGAAAAAAATGTCTAGGCAGGCGTGGTGGCCAATGGCTGTAATCCCAATGTCTGGGGAGGCTGAGACAGGAGGATTGCAAGTTCAAAGCCAGCCTCAGAAACTTAGCGAGGGCCCTGAGCAACAAGACCCTGTCTCAAAATAAAGCATGAAAAGGGCTGGGGATATGTCTCAGAGGTTAAGCGCCCCGGGTTCAATCCTGGTGCAAAAAAAAAAAAAAAAAAAAAAAAAAAAAATCCACAAGCGCTGTGGAGAGGGCGACAGGAAAGGTTGAGAAACACTGGCTTTCCCCCCGGTGCAGATGGAAGCAGGGCCTCGTGCATGCCAGGCAAGCGTTCTGCCAGGAGCTGCACCCCTGCCCAGAAGCCCTGCTCCAGCTCCACAACTCCACTCCACTGAGGAAACTGTCACCTCAGCCCCACTCGCCCAGCTCTGCTCCTGCGGGGCTCTGCGCGGCTCTGCGCACCTCGACCCCATGCAACCTGCTTGAGTTCAACTCCACCCAAGCCCTCTCACCTCCGCTTAGCTCTGCTCACCTGCCTTCGACTCAGCCCTGCTCACCCGGGCTCAACGGCTCAACGTGCGCGGGTCCCATCCGTCACCCAGCCCAGCCAATCCTGGGCTCCACCCAGCCTCCTCAGCTCACCTCAGACGCTGCTCCCAGACACCCCCAGGCCTCACCTAAGGAGATGCTCCCCACCTGCACTCCTGTCTTGGGAACCCCTCCCCCCAGCAGATGAGCCCCGGGGAAGGAAGAGTCACACAGCACCACAGGGGCAGGGGTGGGCACAGGCATTCAGAGGAAAAGGAGCAGCACAGTCAGGCTGGGGATGAGGATGGGGGCGAGCGAGGCTGTGGCCTGGGGACAGTGCTGAGCCTCTGCGGTGATGGAAACCTCATGTAGCTGCTGGGAGGGGAGCAGAGTGGGGCAAAGGGCACTGAACAAGAGCTGCAGTGTGGGAGGCCAGGGGGCAGATGGGGGGCAGACAGCGGGCAGCTTGACACTGGGAAGACAGACAGGAACTAAGCAGGCCTCGTTTACCTGCCTCTGCGGAGTAACTGATTCCATGCTCAGAACGGCCTCGTTATTACCGATCCTATTTCATAGATGAGGAAACCGAGGGCCACAGGGGTAAGATGTTTGCCCAAGGTACATGGCGAAGAGCTACAGAGCTGGGGTCTGAACCCTCGCACCAGAGGTGTCAGGAGCGGCAGGGGAGGAGGTCCTCTCCATGGCAGGTGCCTTTGTGCCCCCCCCCCCCCGCGCGCAGGTGCCCAGCGAGTTCTTTCCTTGCGAGTTGATGGGCATCGAGTCACCGTTGGAGTTGGGGATGCCCATGGCCTTCACAGGCAGAACCTGCTACTGTTGCAGAGGAAACCCTCACAGCCACATGGAGGCAGCAGGGGCAGCGGGAGCTCAGGCAGGAGAGCATTGCACACTTAGGCTGGGAGCTCTCATGGGCACCTTCAGCAGGTGTCCCCTGCACACCGTCCCTCCCTCGCTCCAGTCTCCCACGCTGCCCTTGGTCCTCCCTGACCTGCTCCCCACCCATCCCTGGGGAGTGAGGGACGCTGGGGGGCAGGGGACAGACAGAGAGAGAATCAATTTTATTTAGTTTTTCCTGTGGCTTCATTGTGCACCTGGTGCTGGGGTTCGAACCTGCGTCCTCGTGCATGCCAGGCAAGCGCCGTAACCACTGAGCCACCGCTCCAGCCCCTGTTTTGCGCTTTCAGCTCTCTGCTCACTTGCTGGAATTTTCTGTCTGTTTAGCGTCTGCCCCCTTCAGGGCACTGAGCTCCTGCAGGCAGGAGCTGCATCTGGCTTCTTCCCTGCTGCAGCCCATCACCTGGCACACAGTAGGTGCTCAATGAGTGTTTGTGGAATGAACGAACGAGCGAAGGAATGGACAGAAACTGTTTAAGAGTTTAGGCGTCAGGTGCCCGGGCTTAGGTGGGGGTCCCAGGCCTCCGCTCCTGGGTCTCCTGGCGGGAGGAGCGGCAGCGGGCAGGGCTGGGTGAGGCCTCCTCCCTCCTCACTGTTTTTATCCTCATAGTAATTATGGGCTCAGACACTCCTCAATGCTTCCCAGAATAATAGCCGGGCCTGTTATCAGCGGCATCTCTGGGACCTTCTCACAAACAGTCATTAATCAAGTCTCGCCGCCACCCTGCCCTCCCTCCTGGTGGAAACTGAGGCTCAGAGAGGTGAGCCCACTTTCCCAGTACCACACAGCCAATGTGGGGAGGATGGGCTGTTTTGCCCAGAACCTCGGGTGCGGAATGGGGGGTCCTTTCCCTGTTCCATGTGAGAGGAAGCCTCTGAGCCTGCTATGTCAGAGGGGCCCTGCCCCCAATTTCAGGCCCCCAGCCCTCCTCAAAGCCCCGGGGGCCTTCAAGGTGGCCTCTTAATCATTGCCGGTTAATTAAGGAGGTTGAACCACTCCACTGGGCCCATCAGGCCTGCCTGGGAGAGGGCAGCCGGGCCAGGCCCGCATCTCTGCATGAGGACGCTGCTGCCCGGCCGACCTGACCCTCGGGTCAGGTGGTGCCCAATAGGTGCCCTGGGGTCTCTGGGGAAGGTGCGGGCTGCAGCGGGTGCTGAGAGCCGTCCTGGTGCGGCCCCCTCCCCTCTTCAGGTGGTGTGTGGGAGGTGCTGGCATCAGGTAATGAGGCCTCCGCGGCTGCCAAGGAAAGCCGGAGGAGTTGAAACAGGTTCTGGGTGAGGTGAGTTTCGTGGGCTGGGCAGAATCCGTGGCTCTGTGCCATGTGGGCGCTCCCCGGGGCGCTGGGGGGTGGGCGGAGGACCCTTGCCTGCCCCGTGTCCAGCCCTCTGCCCTTCATAGATGAGGTGGGAGAAAAGGAAGCGTGAGGGGGGGCGGTGACAGAAGCCGGGGGAGGAGCAGGACTCACACCCCCCCAGCTTCCCGCCATAAGCCTGCGGGAGCCACACGGAGTGCGGCCCACGAGTGAGTCCTGGGCTCTGGAGAGCTGCTGACCTGGCCTGGGTGCAGGCCTGGGCCCTGTCCTCCTGCCTAAGGAATGTGTGGGCCACCTCGGGCTTGAAGCTTTGGTTCTAGAATGACCCGCCCCAGACAGGGCTACCCGACTTGCTGTGTGGCCTGGGGCAGGTGGCTTCCTCCTCTGAGTCCCCGATGCTCTGCCTGGCACCTGGTAGTGGGGGTGGGTGGAGTGATGGCTCCTGCAGACTCTGTCTCTGCTGTGAGGAGGACCCGACCTGCTTTCTCCAGGGGCCAACAGGGAAGCCATCCAGTTGTCTCTCCTGGCCCTGGTGGAGCTTCCAGGCTGAGGACTCAGGCCAGGGCAGCACAGAGGGAGCTCCCCAAGGCCAGGCTGTGGTCCCAGAACCTTAAGGCCAGGGCTGCTGAGTCCTAGGGCCACCGTGGGACGAGCTCAGATGAGGCTGATGCAAGGGAGACTTCTGTCCATACCCAGAGCTCCCCTAGTCCATGAGTGTGTACAAACAGATATGCACTGAGCACCTGAGTGTAAACACACGCATGTGCCCCAGCACCTGAGTGTGAACATATGTGTGTGTCCCGAGCACATGCATGTGCTCCAAGCAGCTGAGTGTGAACACACACCTGTGCTCCAGCACCTGAGCATGAACACACATCTATGTGCTTAGCACGTGTGGTCCCCGAGGCTTCTGTCTCCCCGTTTTCACAAAGCTGCGGTTCACACACAGTGGTACTCACCCTCCTTTTCGGGTGTGCGCTCTTTGGGAGTTGACTCGAACCACGTCCATGACCAGAAGCAGAGTTCCCCCTGCCCAGAAGGCTCTCGGGGTCCAGGGAGTCCATTGCCCTTCAAGCCCCTGGCCCCTGGCCACCACCAGCCTCCCCCATCGCTTTATTTAGCAAAACTGGAAACACACGGACGTGTAAAGGCCTCACCTTGAGCTGCTGTTGCGTCTCTTTCGCTGGCTTGCCACGGGTGCCCACTGCCCCTCTCCACCCTGAGTACACCTGTGTGCGTCCTGAGAGTGAGAGCAAGGCTAGCCCACTGTGCCAGCCTCGCACCTGGGAGGCCAGCTTCACACCTGGGAGGCCAACCTTGCTCTAAAGGGTCCTTTATAATTGATTTTTGTTTGTTTGTTTGTTTATTTTATTTTCTTAATTTTTCTGGTTCAGAGTCCGGTCAGGGGTCAGGCCCTGCATGGGGTGGCAAGCTTCTTTGGTGTCACTCTATCTGGAACATTCTCCCTGCTTTTGCTGGACTCCAGAACACAGTCTCTGTAAACCACCTGCATGGATTCCTAAACCAGGAACTGCCAGGGGCAGCCCAGGGGGACGTGAGTGCCAGGAAAGGGGGCTGCTAACTTGGGGGTATGGGTGACCTGAGGGTTCCTTCAAAAGCAGTGTTTAACAAGGGGCAGGGTGCTGGGGGAGAGACGAAAGCTTGGCCATGTTCTTCAATTTCCAATCATGGTGGAAATTTGAAAGCAAAAAGAAATCACTGCTTGCCACTGAGCAGGGTTCCAGCCCTGAGGCTGGCTATAAATCCCACCTCTGCACCCCCGGCTACGAGACCTGGGCAGGTGGCCTCAGTTTCCCCTTCTGTGAAACAAGGACAATTCTCGCCCCCTTGTCGTGGGGGTTGAGTGAATGAAAGCACAGAACACATAAACACGTGACTCCAGGCGCTCTCTGGTGACAGCCGGTGCAGGTGTCTCTCTCTACACCCACACCCCTGGATTCACCCGAGTAAGACGTTTTCTAAATGGAGTCAAGAATGTCACACCAATGTTTTCCGGCATCCGTAAATGTGGCATGTGCACGTCGGGTAGCAGCGTTAACTTCCATGATGACGCACTGATTTATTCGCCAGGGCTCTAGGCAGAGTGGCCCAAGAAGCCGGGCTCCCTCCAGCCACCCGCCCCGGGTTGTTTTCTAGAAGGGCTTAGGAACACAGAGCAAAAGGAAGCATTTTCATTCATTCTGCCTTGCAAACATTGGAAGGCTGTCATTTCCACTTCACTGCAGCCTGGGCAGCGTCCCCCGCCTTTTTGAAGGCCGCATGGTCCTCGTGGTGGAAACGGGCTGTGATTCAACAGCCCAGTTCCCTATCGATGGGTGCTCAGGTGGTTCGCCAGCTTTCGCCACCACAGATTGCAACAGAGGACCTTGTGCGGAAGTTTCTGTGCCCTGTGCAAGCGCCTGGCAGGGTACATTCCTAGAAGTGGCCTTGCTGGGTCAAAAGTCATGAGTCTGTTGAGTCGGGTCTGGCCTTCATAATGGCTACAAGGAGTCCGAGTACTTCACAGTCCCCTTTGGTGGTACCCAGGTGGCTCCGATTGCCTGTCCTTTAAACGCTGCCACAATGGGCATCTTTGTACAGCTGTCTTGGAGTTATGGGACAGTCAGCATCAGGGGAATTCCCAGGATCAACAGGAAGTAGTTAGGAGAGAAACCCAGGACTGAAAGGTGCGTGGCTAGAGCTCCCTAGAGGGGCAGCAGCCTCCTCTGCCCCTTGCTGCTTGGAAGAGCCAGCTGGGACCTCCAACATTGGTCCCACCTGGGCGTCTGTCAAGCGCAGAGTCCTCCCACGCCCTGCATCTTTAACAGGTCTCCAGGAGAGTGGAGGAGGGCTTCTCTAAAACAAACCCAGGCTGGAGTCAAACCCGGCCTCGCCTCCTGCAGGCTGTGCCGGGGGAGCTGTGTGACCTCCCTGGGGCTGGGAAGGGGCTCTCCCCCTCGCGGGGTGGTCTAGAGGATGAGCATGGCTGCCCACAGCAGAGGGCTCAGCACTGCGCTTGCTCAGAGTGAGTGCAAAATAAACCCTGCTACTGCCACTGAGCCGCACGCCGCGGGGCAGAGCTCTGCCTCGGCTTCTTCTCTCCAGCTCTGTCACCCAGTTCTCTCGGCTCTGTCCTGGTGTCCGTCCTTTCATCCTGGTCTCTTTTTCTCTGACTCCCCGACTGTTTTTCACCTCTACCCTACAAGACCATATGAGATTTATGGGCATCCGTGGAAATGCTAAAACCTGAATCAGTGGAGAGAAATGCAAAGGTGGACCCACGCACTCAGTCAGTGATAGTGTAAGGACAAGAGGAGGCCATCAGATGAACTTGGAAAAATATGTATATAAATATATATGCTTTTTTTTTTCAGGGCTGAGGACTGAACTTGGGGCCATGCACATGCTAGGCAAGCGCTCTGCCACTGAGCTAAATCTCCAACCCCAAATATATATGCTTTTGTTTTGAAAGAGAGAGGGAGAGGGTAAGGGAGAGAGAGGGGGAGAGAATCAGTTTTACTTATTTTTCCATCTGGTCTTTGTTTTCCTGACACTCAGTATGTGGAGCTGGGATTTGAACCTGGATCCCCACACTTGCCAGGCAAATGCTCCAACTGCTGAGCCACCGTTCCAGTCCCCAGACTTGAAAATATTAACAGCAAAAACCAAAGTCTATGTTTCAGGGGGATGTGGGCCCCCTGCTTGGCGGGTCGCATCGGAGGCTGCAGTGTCCTGACTAGTGTTGTCCCTGTGTCCTGTTCCTTTGAACCCAGTGTGGCCTTGGACAGGGATGGCACGGGGTGATTAAGAACTGAGATCCGGGCCCCATGGTCACCGATGCCTTCTCTGTCGTGTCCTCACTGTGACCCTGGGTGGGCATAGTTGGAGAGGAGGAGTCCTCCCACGAGGACCTGCTACACCAGCCCTGGACACAACGCGAACAAGAGAGACAGAACCCCGGCCTCCCGCAGGTGGGGGCAGCTCTCAGGGAGTGAAGTTTGAGCGACTCTGCTGACCGACCTCTAGTGGTGCTGAGCTCTGTGAACAGAATAAATCGGTTTCAGGAAAGCAGGGGCTCCTCTACCCTGGTGGGGGTTTCCCAGAAGACCACTCTGACCTCCGTACAGAGACCAGAACTGTGAGAAAGAGCCGGGTTCGGGGTGCTCTGGGAGAACAGAATGCCAGGCAGTGGGAACAGCAGGCGCAAAGGCCCTGGGCCAGGAACAAGATCAGGGGCCAGTTGTGACTGAAGCAGTCAAGACGGTCTTTGCTGAGTGTCCCCAGCAAGTCACTTGCCCTCCCTGAGCCTTGTGTAAAACGGAGGTGATGTTGACCTGCCGCCTAGGGATGAGTGGGCATTATAAATCTACCAGGATTTCTATGCTGGGGGGCTCAGGGGATGCCTGGGGGGTGCGGGGATTTGTCTTAAACTGTCTTAAACTGTGGCACGGTAGGGTGTCTTTAGGGGGCGCTGATGGCGATGCTCCAGTTCCTCCCGGCCGAACCCCTGCCCTCAGGGGTTAACAGCCTGAAGCGCTGGGCAGAGAGCCTAGCACAGGGCAAGTCGGCAGGAATGGGGAGGCATTCCAGGTGGGAGGGAGGCGTGGAGACGGGAATGTTCCAGGCGTGTTGGGGAAGAGCGAGGAGACCAGCCTGGCTGGTGGGGAGGGGTGAGAGAGGAGGCTGGAAAGACAGGTTGAGGCCCAGGAGGAGACCTTGACTGGCACGGGAGGAGGGCGGGTCTTAGCTGGGGGCAGGAGGGAGGCTTCGTGAGCTCTGAGGCTGGCGTGGCCGCGGAAATGTCTCTCTCGTTTACAATGTGGTATCTTGGACATTTAAAAAAGTATAAAGGATAACAAAATAAGCTTCCCTACAGCCATCACTCAGCCAAAGACAGGAAACACCCCCTTCCTGTATGCCCTTGTCAACTGTGTCTCTTAGAAGTCACTGAATCTGGCCTGTGGCTCAGTGGCTGAGTGCTTGCCTGGCAAGCAAGAGGACCCAGGTTCAAACCCAGCACCAGATACACAACTGAGTGTCAGAGAAACAAAGTCCGGATGAAAAAATAAATAAAATTGATTCTTTCTCTCACTCTCCATCTGTCTTTAAGAAAAAAAGAGGGCACAAATGGTGCAAATTGGTGGCCACCGTGTCACCAGCGCGGCAGAATGCAGAGCGTTCCCAGCTCCAGCGTGTCCCCTTGTGTCCGGGCCCTCTCGAGTCATCCCGGGGGATTCACTCGTGGCCAGGACCCAGGGATTGAAGGGGCCGGGTTGCCTCTGGAGAGTGCGGCTGCTCCTAGTTCCCACGCCCCTGTGCCCTCCCCTGTCGGTCCCTGGCAGCACCGTGGCTTTGCCTTAGGTGGCTGTGTCCAGGAGGGGATACGCGTGCTCGGCTGTTGTGGTTGGCTTCCCAGGGTGGGCTTGGGGTCTGCTTTCCTTGGGGTGGGGACACAGACATGGACATTTGCTTCCACAGCCTGCTTTCTCCACTCCCCGTTCGCTCTGGAGATGGGCACCCCAGCGGGGCAGCAGGGACACATCTGTTCATTCTCTGGTGGCCTTTGTCACCACGACACGCCCTGGTGCTCTGCAAGCTCCTGATGCCAGCCTTTGGCTTGTTCCAGACTGGGATGTCTTTCTGGCTGTCATGAGGGTCAGTTGTGTTGGGCGAGGACAGCCAGGACAGTGGGGAGACGGAGGGCTCTGTCCCAGTGTGAGATGGGGACGAGTAGCTGGTGGTGCTGATGGCCTGGGGGGCTTCTTGTGGGGCAGGAGAAGGGAACCCAGCCCCGGTGTAGAGACCCCTTCCCACTGCCAGCCATGTGACCTGGGTGGTGTGACTGCCATTAGGAGCTATTTGAAGACATTTCATTTTCCTGGCAAGGTGACGGTGAGGTTGGGTGAACAGGGACATTCAGGGTTCAAATCCACGTATTATCTGGTTGCCCCTGGGCAAGTCGCCTCCCCTGAGCCTCAGTTTCCTCGAGTGTCAAGTGGGGAAGCCTGCCTCCCACCAATTTTTTTTTTTTTTAAGAGAGAGGGACAGTGAGAAAGAGAATCAACTTTAGTTTTTCACGTGGCCCTCGTTGCTCCAACACTCTGTTGTGTGTGTGGTGCTGGGGTTCGAACCCACGTCCTCATGCATGCCAGGCAAGTGCCTGGGAGCCACTGCCCCAGCCCCTCCCAGTGCTTTGTGACTGTGAACTGAGATTCCGTCTGCAAAGCACTCATTTGGGCTCAGTGTCTGGGAACCACGTGCTGTGGTTATCGTTGGCTTTGTCTCCCACCGGAAGGGTGGCGGAAGGGCATCTTCCTCTGAGGCCCCACACGCAGCAGACTGGGGGCATCAGGAATCTCTGCAGTCCCACCGCACAGGACTTGCTGCAGGCTGGGAGGACAAGCCCCCCTCCGCATCCTGGGTCTCCTGGAGGCTGGGGCTCATGGAAGTGCCTGCCTGGCCAGGTGGCTTCCCGCAGGGCACCTGATCTCCAGAGCTGGTCAGGTGGGGCCCTGTGAGGGGGTGACGTTTTCCCAGCAGTGTTAAGGCTGAAGCAGTTGGGGAAGGGTCCTCCCAGAGACGGAGGGAGGGGCTGAGCCCCTGAGGAAGGGGTCTTGGGTTGAGGGGCTGTGAAGATGCTGG
The DNA here is from genome assembly GCA_004027875.1 of Aplodontia rufa. NCBI lineage: Eukaryota > Metazoa > Chordata > Mammalia > Rodentia > Aplodontiidae > Aplodontia > Aplodontia rufa. The sequence goes on along the minus strand of PVKS010000377.1, from coordinate 162,146 downwards.
CTCTGCCCAGCCCTGGAGGACAAGCTTCAGCTGCAGGGATGCCCAAGCCCCTGGCTAGGTGGGGACACTTGGGTCACAGTGCAAGGGAGTCTGGCGACCCAGGTTCCCAGCCTGCCTCTGACACCAACATGCTGTGTGGCCTGCACACCTGTACGTGATTCTCTGTGCCATGATTCCCTCCACTGTGTGGTTTCCCTCCACTGTGTGGTTTCCCTCGCCTGCTGGGTTCCCCGGCCCCCGTGGACCCCCTGGCCCGGCCCCCACCCTCCTGGAGGCCCAGGCCAGGGCTCGGGGCCAGGGCTGCGCACCTTGACAACCCGCCCACGCGGGGCACAAAGGCCCATTGTTTGGGCCCACGTTGGCGGGGAAGCGGGCGGGGAGCTGCCGCCTTTCACCCAACCCGCTTGCGGTCGCCGGGACTGAGGAACGATTCACAGAGGCCCCCGCCCCCTCCCGGGCACTGGGCCAGGCTGCCTCCCAGGCAGGCGCCCTCGCCAAGCTCCTACCCTGAGCTGGGCCTCAGTTTCCCCAGCTGAGGAAAGGGAAGCAGTGCAGCTCTGGCAGGGTTGGCAGAGCTTGCTGCTGGGCCTGGCTTGCTGAGATCCATGGCATAGACCAGGATCCCTCGCCAGGCTGGAGGAGGTGTGGGACTTGCGGGTTCAGCCCTGCTCAATCGCTCTGGATGAGTCCGCTCACCTCATGAGCCTCAGTTTCCCCACCTGTTAAGGCATTTGGAGTTTATGATCCTCCGGGTGAAATGAGAGGACAGGGGGACAGTTGTTTAATTATTCATTCATTCAAAAATACATTCTGGGTGCCTACACGCAGGGCCAGGCGAAGATCTTCAGGTCCTTGTGCAAAGTTAAATTCAGGTTTCCTTATTCAAAAGTGAGCGTTTCAAGATGGGGACGGCATTAAACCAAGCTGGAGCCTGTCAGAGCCTGGGGGTCTGTGAGAAGGGTCAGGTCGTATGCCTGGGAAGCCCACCCTGACCATGTGTTGGCCACGAGTCCAGGCACCGCGGCCAGGCGCTGGGGACACACTAATGAAGCTAAACTCTGTCCTTGTGGAGCTGACCTGGCCGGACCCAGGCTCCGTGCCTCCAAATTGCAAGGTGGGTCCTTCCAAAGCCGGGGCCCCGGCAGTCAGTTCCTCACTCCCCTATTGGTGGTCCCACACCTGGCTGGGTACCTGTGAGCATAACGCACCCGCTGCACCTGCCAGGGGCGATGCAGAGGCTTTGCTCAGATGACCCAGAGCAACTTCAAGACCACCCTGAGGGGGATGGAGCAGTACGGGCCCCCTTGCACAGGAGGAGAAACAAAGGCTCACGCTCACTGGTGACTGGCAGAGGCAGGACTTGAACCCAGGCTGTCTGGCACCAGAGCCTTAATCTCCCATCCCTCCCTCTGCTGACGGGGACGGCGGCCAGCCTTCACGCCAGACACAGAGGACCTGCTGGGCTTTGAGGCTGGGAAGGGCCTGGGCATGCTGGTGGCCCGCCAGCTGCCACCTGGGTTGGCTCCTCTGTGTGGCCCTGAGTCACAGCACTGTGTCCTGGTAAGCCGGCTGTGCCCCGGGCACCCATGCGACCTGAGTCACAGCAGAGCACACCCTGCCACCCTGCCCCCTCCTCCTGGGCCCAGGGGCAGCTGGGTCCTCTGAGCAGGTCCTGAGACAGGAGTTCCCCTTTCTGCCCACTCTTGGGAGCAGGAGATGGGGCCTGCACGCTCTTCTGTGTCCTCTCGCGGAGCCCCAACCCACCCTTCAGAGCTACCCTGGGAGGAATTTGCGGTCTGGTAAAGCAGAGCTCATCAGAAGCCCTCAAGGAAGGACAGCGTCAGGAGTGGGTGCCGAGAGTGCTAGCATCAGAAAGCCTGGTGCTGAGGCACGTGGCTTCCGCGGTCCAGAACCTTCTATTCAAGTGCCGGTGTTTGAATGGCTCCTGTGAACAAAGGCTATGAAATCCCAACGTCAGAAAGAGCATGGAGTAGAAAGCAAGGCTTCTCCGGTGCCAGGCCCCAGCCTCTGGCCTCCCCCGCTAGAGGAAGCCTCTGTTTACCCGAGTGCTCCCCAGATCTGCGGATGCCCCCAGCCTTCTCTCCTGCTACAATGGCTGCCAGTGGGGTTCGGCCTTGCTTTCCACTAAACAACCTGCTTGAGACTGTTCCAGGCCAGCACCCAGGGCTGCCCCATCTCCTTGCCTTGCCACACGACGTCCCTTCTAAAAATCAGTCATTCATCTGGTTGGAGGAATCTGAACCCAAATTCTGTTTTGGAATCTGCACTATCTTTGGTCTAATGGTGGCCTGAGAACATGGCCAAAATTTGGTCGGAGACTATAAGCTCTTTCTAGGTCTGGGGGACTTTTTGAGGTTTGTTTTTGGTTGAAATTATAAAAGAATGAGAGAGAATGAGAGAGGGAGGGAGGGAGGGAGAGGCTTGTAGTCCAGTGGCCAGCCAAACAGGCATCCGTTTACCTACCTGGGGCAGCACCTGGGGGAGGTGGCCATGTGCTATGTCAGGGAACCAAGAGAGAGGCCTTCCTGGGTGTGTGTGCGAGGTCAGGGACGGCTCTGTGCAGGGCCTTGAAGGATGCATAGGAGTTCACTGGAGAAGCCTGGAGACGGGCCTGCCAGTCAGAGGCAGCCACCTGCTGGATGCAGACACTGCTACCAGTATCCATTTCCTGAGCACCTACTGTGTGCCAGGCACTGTGCTAAGCACCTTCCAAGCTGCATCTGAACTCCTGTTTAGGTGAGTACCACCACCCTGCCTCTTATGGATGGGTGCTGGGGTGGAAACCACTGGTAGGCACAGGGAGGGCGCAGCAGCTCGGGGACCTCGGCTTTTCAACTTGAGGCCTTCAGTGGTCCCCCAGGGCCTCAGGCCTTGCTGCATCTGACTGGCCACATGGGTGGCTGAAGGCTCTCTTCCTCCCAGGGAAGGGACACAGATGGCATCGTGGGTCCAGAGAGTGTGCTAGGGGACAGACATCCTGGCCCGTCCCCACCAGGGTTGTTGAAATGGGGTTGGAGATGTGACCGGACCCCTAGGCTGTGACCTCTTGAGGCTTCGAAGCTCATTCCCCAGCACGCCTCTCTCTGGTTGGTACTTTGGCCCTGTCCTCAGGGTTCCTGGTCTTCTGAGAACTGGTGCCCCTGCTGGGTCTGGACTGGAGGATTTTAAGTCCTACTGACTCCCTTCAGTGTGACAGTTTATCACTCCATGTTGTAGATGAGAAAATGGAGGTTCAGAGAGGTGAAGTGACTTCTCCAAGGCCACACAGCAAATAAAGAGCAGAGCCAGGACCTGAGTGCAGACCCCGAATCTGACTCATAACCACCTCATACTTCTGCCCCACCCAAGCAGGTTTCCCACCCACCTGCCCCTCTCCCCACCCCAGGCCTTCAGGAAAGGGGCAAGGATCTCACTGCCCAGGGAGCTTGGACGCTGCACCCAGAAACCAGGGACCAAAAGGGGGCTCCGTAGGTGGTCTGTGCTCCTCCCCAGCCTCATCCAGACACAGGCCAGAGTCCCTCCTTGCCTCCCCAAGGGAGAGAGAATAATAGTTGGTTCAAATGTCAGGCCTGCTCTGCTGCTGGTGGGGAGACTGGTTGAGCAGGTCTGGGGAGGGAAGGTGCAACCCTGCTGCAGGCCTCGAGGTGCAACTGCATGCGTCTCTGCAGGTGTGGGGTAGGGGTGCCCATCCTAGGGACCCAGCCCAGGGGCGGGGGCAGCCTGGGGGCCAGCTTCCCAGAGGCCTGTGCGGAGTGGGGTACACGGTCAGCCTCCCTCAGCTGAGGCCCGTCCTAGCCATCAGGCTGAGGACAGAGCTGTCAAGAGGAGGCCGCCAGGAGCCTCTCTGTGCCTCCAGGAAGTGCTCCCCAGGGGCTGGGTTTAGTCCTCAAAATGACCGGATATTGTTGGCTTTGTTGGGGAAACTGAGGCACAGGGATTCAAATCTAGGAGGGTTCCCCACCAGCTGACTGTCCCTCCTTGATCTCCAGCTTTGCTGGGGGCTGGGGGATCCTTCTGGAAAGGCCCCACACACTCCCCAGCAGGACAACCCTGCTGCCTGCCCTGGTGGTTGGGGCTGCACTGACGTTTCTCTGACTCGGTTTCCCCATCTGTAGAATGGGGACCACAGTCGGTTCCTCCAGGGGAGGGCAAGAGCAGGAAAAGTGAAGTTGCATTGGCTGCCTCCACCTCACTTCCAGAACCGTCTTGGGACGGGGCCTCCACCAACATCCTCTTTGCTCCTTTCTCCACCACCAGTGCCAGGTGCAGCCAACAGATGACAGGGGTCCCCCATGTCCTGCTGCTCCCCTTGCTGGACTTTGGCAAAGGCATCTGGCCTCGTTCTGTGAGTGACCAGCTTACACCGTACTAGGAATGGGACCTGAACGGTGGCGCTCAAGGCATTTTTTTGGGGAACGGAAAACAGGGGTCCTGGAAGCCAAAAGCCAACCTCGGGGCCTGGCACTAAATGCCACCTGTGGCCGAGGTACACAGGCATCGCGTGCCACAGAGCCCCAGGACCAGTGCGTCTGTGGGGACCTCCGGGCGTGCAGCCTGCCCCGATGGGCTGATAAGACCCAACCTTGGAGGAGGAGGCAGCCGTAATTACAGGCCTTGGTGGCGGGCAGGCGAGTCATGAGGTGGGGGTGACTCAGCCGATTGCTCCACGCAGGGCGGGGGCGGGGGCTGCCCGTCTGCCCCTCGCCCAACTGGCCTGAGATGGGCCTGGGCATCCTGGGAGCAGCAGCATAACCGGGTGTCACCCCAGCGGGGTGCGTGTCCCAGGCCTCTGTGCCATTCGACACCTGCGGGGCTTGGCATTGGCCGGGACGTGGGACCGGCTGGGTTTTCCCCTGCTTCAGTCCCGGGCATCTTCTTCTGGGAATCAGGACACATAGGCTGCCCAAGAACCACCAGGCTTGGGCATTTGCTGAACCCTGGAGCGGTGCGCAGAGAATCGCAGATGATCCAGAGATAGAGACTCAGACCCGAGAGCCAGCAGGTGGTGGTTCCGAGAACCAAGTACTTCCAGGCGCACGGGTTCTGGGGTCAGTAGATGTGTACAGTTACAGAATCGCTACAGGAGTTCCAGAGAATGCGCCCCTGCATGGAGTCACAGGCTTTGTAAAAGAAAATCGCAATGGCTGAGCTTTCAGGAATAAATTTCCTTGGAGTGTTCGATTTGCTCAGTAGGACAAGGGACAAAAACGTCAGGGAAGTAAAAGTGTAACTTCTCTTCTTTCTCCTTCTATCTGGCTAGCGCATCCGCCGCAGTGTGCAGGGACAGTAACTGCTGATCAGGGGCGTTCCCTGGACTGTTTGCCAGAGTAAGAAGTCAAGAAAAAGAGAGGAGGGCTGGAGCAGTGGCTCAGCGGTTTCGGCGCTTGCCTGGCAAGCACGAGGACCTGGGTTCAAACCCCAGCACCACGTACACAACTGAGTGTTGGAGCAACCAAGGCCATGTGAAAAACTAAATAAAGTTGTTTCTCTCTTTCTCTGTCTCTCACTGCCCCTCTCTCTTTAAAAAAAAAAAAAAAAAAAAAAAAAGAGAGGAAATGAAAGGTGCGCATGGACCACAGGGCTGAGGACGATGCGGACTGGTCAGCCATGGTGCCGTGTCTGTCTGAATCTGCATCTCTCCTCCTCATTCATTCATTGTGCTTTTCATTTTTTTTTTAAGGAAGAGGGGATTAGAGAGAGAGAGAGAGAGAGAGAAGCAATTTTTATTTAGTTTCTCATGTGATTTTCATTGCTCAGACACTTCGTCGTGCACGTGGTGCTGGGGTTTGAACTCGCGTACTAGGGAATGCCAGGCAAGCGCCGTGACCGCCAAACCACTGCTCCAGCCCCACTTCCCACTTTTTCATTTCATTACATTTCATTTTTTTTTTAAAAGAGAGGGATATATATATATAGAGAGAGAGAATCAATTTTATTTAGTTTTTCATGTGACTTTCATTGCTCTGATACTTAGTTGTGTACGCGGTGCTGGGGTTCGAACCCGGGTCCTCGCATATGCCAGGCAAGCGCCGTAACCGCTGAGCCCCCGCTCCAGCCCATTGTGCTTTTTATTCACCCACAGATGTGTTCATGGAGCTTTGCAGACTCGAACTCAGTTCTTCCAAGATCGCTCGGGCTTTAATGAACAGCAATTCACCGAGTTCCTGCCGCAACCCCTGCAGGTGGGGGCTGCTATGGTGCTCATTTTGCAGATAAGGAAACGGAGGCACAGGTTCCTGGAGCAGCCTGTCCGAGTCATGCTCGCTGTGTTATTAAGCTTCTGCTGGGTGCCAGGTTCCGTGCTGGGCTCCAGGATGGAGCAGTGAACAGGACAGACGTTGCCCTTATCTCAGGGGAGACAAGCAAACGGGCAAGCTTGTCACAGGCTCATGGAAGACACTAAGCTGCTCCTGTAATGGAAGGTAGGCACGGGGCTTAGGCCGAGCCCTCAGGAGTCCCTGGGGAGGTGGCGTTTGGACTGACCTGAAGGGAAAGCAGGAAGCTGGACAGGACAGGCATGCCTGCCATTTGCCCAGGCTGTGCCCTCTGCCCAAGCAACTTCCCCCTGCTTCTCTCTGCCAAACTCCCACCCACAGTCCAGGCCAGGCTGGGCAGGTGCCTCTCTGGAAGTGGGAGGTGGACTGGGGGCTTCCCCAGCCGGAGGGGGAATCCGTCTGTCTTCTCCTCCTCCCTGTTCCCAAGCAGACCTTGAATCAGCAGCACCGCCTATGTGCCAGGCCCTTGCTGAGTCTCACCCAACCCTGAATGAGAGGCACAATTATCTTCTGGGAAAGAAATGGCGGCTCAGAGACGCTAAGAAACTTGCCCGAGGACACACAGCTAGCAAGTTGTGTTCAAGGAGTTACATGCTGCCTTCTGCTTGTCGGTTCACCTGCCCACCCCTCTCCCCTCTGGGGCTGTCTTGAGAGCAGGCAAATTGGGTACCGCTATCAGTTCTGGGCCCTAGCATGGCACAGTCCTGGGCCTAGGCTGCTCGGAGGAGGCTTGGTGAAATGGAGAGAGGACCTAGGCCAGGGCCCTGTGACAGTTCTACCCAAGGGGAAGGGGGCATGCTCATGAGCCCCGAGGCTCCCAGAGGGACCCTGCCCCTTGTCCCTGGCCAGCTTGCTGTGGTGTGCTGTCTGGCTCCTTTGGGTTGGGTTGGGCCTGACTCCTGGCCTGGGCAGACACCAATCTGCAGTCACCATGCCCTGAGCAGAGGGGAAGACTGAGTCTAGCCTAGCACAGGCACGTGGGGGACAGGGCCCAGGACCTTATATGTGCGCAAGCACAGGTACCCAGGCGCAGCATGAGGAAGATGTGAATCCGTGACGGCACGGCTGTGGGTGGGTGGTGGCAGGTGCACACACAGCCACACCCTCAGCCTTGCTGAGACGCGCTCCTGCGTGTGCCTCATTATTCAGGTCTGGGAAATGGGGGTACGGATGGAAGGCGAGGGAGGCTTCCTTGGCCTCTCCTCTGCATGGGCCCAGGGACCCTCCCTGGACGGAGGAGGAAGAGGTGTGGCCCGCTGGGCTTCCCTGTGCCCCACTGAGCAGTGGGAGCGCACCTGGGGCAAGGAGCCTGTGCCACCCACCCCTGGACCGGTCCAGACTCTTTGTTCCTGATGCCGGTTCTTGGCCCAGCAGGCACGAGGCCAGGCTGCCTGCAGGCTCGGCTCCCATGCCAGCCCCAGGGGTCCACCAGGTGGTGGCAGAGGGAGGTGCCCAGGAGGTCCTGTGTTAGTCAGGGGTGCTCAGCTCCCCACCCGCCTCTCTCTCCCTGTTGGTGGGAAGTTAGTGGCTCCGAGAGTTCACGCACCGGAGTCCCCAGGCTGGGTTCAAGGCCAGCTCTACCCGTTGAGGCTGAGACCTGGGAGCCTTTGTCTTCTGACATATAAAACAGAATCTGTAACACCAGGGCGGCTCATGCAGTAGTTGCTCAATAAACCCTTGTGTCTGGCTGCAGATAGAGGCCGGAGCTGAGGAGCTCTATGACCTAGCGCTACTCACAGACCGACTGATCCATTCACCCACTTACTTAACCAGCGTTTCCTGAGATCCTGCAATGTGGCAGGCCGCAGGCAGAGACTGGGATCACATCACAGTAAAGGCAGGCGAAGCCCCTGCTTTCGTGGGACGCGCGCTTCAGACACAGCGGCAGCCTTGGTTTGGACTGTGAGGGAGAGTGGCCAGCTGTGACCCGAGGGAGCAGCGTTGACAGTGGAGCCAGAGTCCTGGGGTAGGAACGCGCTGGTCATTCAAGGAGAAGTGGGGGAGGGGGTCGGAGGGGGCGGACGCGTCCTGCCGGACGTCGAAGGCTGCGGGAGGAGTCTGAATTTCGTTCCAAGGGTGATTATTATAAACAAAGGCCAAGGTTATGGTGACTGTAGTGGCAAAGTGCAAACTCATGGTGATTCACGGCACGCGGGGCAGAAGCACCTGCCCTGCTGGCGCTCCTCACCCGTCCTCCTCCTCCTCGTTCTTGTTCTCCCTTTCTCTGGGGAGGGGGGCAGATCTGGAGCTGAAGCCAGGTCGCTTTAGCACCGAGTCGCATTCCCAGGCCTCGAACTGAGCTGACATTTTGAGACTTGGTCTCACTAAGTGGCCCAGCCTGGCCTCCAACTCGCGATCCTCCTGGCAGCTGTCTTTAAGCAGAAGAGCAGGAAGGTGACGGGTCTCCACCGCGTGCTGGTGTGACTTCAGTGCTCAATGCCAGCGCAAGCTAGTTAGCTGCATGTGTGGCCGGAGCTGCTCGCTGCCCTGGGTAAGGCGACCAGGTGGCCCAACCCCCTGACTTCCAGACGAGGGGAAGTGGCGAAGGGTGTCACTGTGAGTCAGAGGCTGGTGCAGGACTTGAACCCAGGTCCCCTGACTGCTAACCCAGACTTTCTGAGAAATGGGCGTCTTGCCATGTGCTTCCGCTCTGCTCCTTCCTCCCAGACAGTGTCCACTGTGCCCAGCAAGGGATCTGGGGTGGGGCTTAGGCCTGGGGTCCCCTTACAGTGCCACAGGGGCCCTTGGAGACGGGATCGGCACGGAGCCAGGTCACTGCATGGGGAGGCCATGGGCCTTCAGGCTCTTCTCAGAGAGGACACCTGACCCAGAGATGGGTGCAGGGGGGTGGCTTGAAGAGAGAGGATGGAAAAACTGGGGAAGGGTGAGGCTTAGCTCCGAGCTGCAGTGCGTCCTGGCGTTGAGCCCAGGTCAGTTGCTGGGCATGGGGGTAAAGGGCAGGACAACCTAACCTGGGGACGTCTCCAAAGCCAGGACGGGGCCCCGGGCTCCAGACTCCATCCCCACACACCACAGAGGGCCACTTCCTGTCAGCTGAGAGGTGACACCACTGTGGCCTGGAGACCTGAAAGGGGACGCTCAGAACACAGGCAGAGACCCTAAGGTCAAAACAGTAGCAGCCAGGTGTGAAAGGGTTGGTCCCTGAGCTGTGAGCGTGGACAGAGCTCAGGGGAGACGGAACTTTATTTATTTCTTTAAGGAGCTGGTGATTGAACCCAGGGCTGCTTAACCACTCAGCTGCAACCCCAGCCCTTTTTATATTTTATTTTGAGAGAGGGTGTCACTAAGTGGCTGAGGTTGACTTTGAACTTGCCATCCTCCTGAGTCGCGGGGATTGCAGGAGTGTGCCACCGTGCCTGGCTCCAATGCCACTTTTTAATTTAATGTAATCTTGTAGTGCTGGGACCTGAACCCAGGGCTCACACCTTAGGCAGGGCCCACCTCTGAGACGCGTCCCTAGCCCAGTCCCACTTCATTGCCTTGCTCAAATGCTTCCTGCTTTGGTCACTGGAGCTCTCCCGGTGGGCTCCTGCGCCCTCTCGACAGATCCCGTGAACGCCTGTGCTCTGACGCGGTCGCCCAGGCTCATCCTGCACCTCCTGACACACTTCAGGAACCCGCTGTTTGTCCCAAGAGCGCAGGGCCCCTTTATTGGAGATGGTGTTAGAAACCAAGTTCTGGGTGCCCGGAGTGCTCATGCTGCAGTGCTGTCATTTCTTCTAGAAATGTCCGTGGGGCCCTAACCTACATTTATCTGTAAATATTTCTACGTGGATCCACGTGGCTCTATTTTTAGTAAATGCTAGTTGGCGGTTCTGGTGTTGCAGCGTCCCCGATCTTTACAACGTGTCACTTGACCATCTTGGCCATCTGTGTCCCCTGCCTGGTGGTGCCTCCTGTGTGCCGCAGGTTGGCCCCGCAGACTGGCACCGTCCCTCAACCTGTTTTACAGATGAGGAGGAGGTGGTGCGGCAGGATTCCAGCCCAGGCCCGGCGTGTTGAACGTTATGTGCAGGCGCACCTTGCACTAAATAATTACACTTCCAACCAAGGGACGAGCAGCCCCTTGCCTCGAACGGCGGATACGGCCTCACGTCTGGGAGAGCTTGGCACCGTGTTGCGATTCCTCTGCAGCCGTGAGTCTCTGATTTGAGTCCCACATGTTTTCTGCTTGAGGCTCTCTAAGGAGTGATGGACGAAAGGGCTCAAGCTGGTGCTGTGACAGTCACCCAGCCACCTTAGGGACACAGAGTGGGGGGGGGACAATGTCCCAGGCAGCTGAGATCCCAGAGGGCCAGCGGGATGGAAAGGAAGCTAGTGGGGATCTGGTCAGACTGGCTGGGCCTCTTTTTGGACAGGGCCTGCCTTGACCCCCAGCATGGCCTGAGGGTGACCCTGCCCGAGGTCCTTCCTGTTTCTTCTCGCACAGGGCCCCCTCCTCCAGGAAGGCTCCTCTGCCTGCCCCTCCCCCTGGGATGTCCTGGTCGAGGGTCTCCAGCTGACCGTCCCAGATGTGCTTTCTTGGCCCCGAGCATTTCCCAAGTCTGTCATTTGGTAGCAAGTGTTGAACAGTAGGTGACAGCTAGCTTCTCTCGCGAATGCCAGAAGCCCAAGAGCCCGGTGTCCACTCCTACAGGTCACCTCAGCCTGCTACACAGCAGGTGCCTGGTCAGTGCTGGCAACATGAGCGGCCTCAGCTTGGACGCAGGCTCGCGGGGAGGGACGCAGGCTCGCGGGGAGGCGACCTTCCCCTTCCTGACCATGGTACCTGGTGGGGGAGCTTCTTGCTTAGACTCAGTTTCTTCATCTGGAAAATAAGCTTAAAATAAAACCGGCTGTTGGGATTAAGTGAGCTCAGGCCGACCCTGGGGAGCCTGGCTCAGTGACATTGTCTTTCCTTCTCGTTTTCCTGCTTCTGTGATGTCATTTCCTAATGGCCTACGTCTGTCTCCATCCAGCCATCCCTTCTTCTACCAGTGCCTGGTGTGTGGCCCCTCGGAGAGTCCACTTCTTCATCAACTGCAGCAAACGTTAGCTGCACACCTACTGCGTGATAGGAATGCCCAGAACATTCGGAATCTGTCAGTGAGCAGAACAGACAAAATTCCCCTCCCGGGAGCTGAGGTTGGATCTGCGGCACGGGGACAGTGATCGGATGCAGGGTCAGGCTGCCCTGGGGGCCGCGTGGGCGTGGGGAGGCTGCTGCTTGGTGGGAGAAGCTGCTGCTTCCTCTCTGTACTAAGAACATTCCAGAAGGGGGCACAACAAGCGCAAAGGCCCTGAGGCAGGCGGGGCCTGGAGTGTTTGGGGACGGCGAGGCCAGCGTGACCTGAGGGGAGCAGGCCACATATTTCTGTGATGTTAGAATTCCTCTCCTCCCCCTTGTCCTCTCTTTCTCTCTCTCTCTCTCTCTTTTTTTTTTACAATGAGTCTCTTAGTTTTGTAATCCACATACACAATGACAATTCATAAAAATAGACACGTTGTCTGGAAGCCCTGGCCGGCTGGGCACCAGGCGATGACCGTGCTGCTGCTGATTCTCCCTCTCGTTTCTGGCAGGATGAATCACTGGCCACCAATGTTCCCTAAAGAGGCCAGGGTCCACTCCTCAGGGAGGAGCGCCTTTCCCCTGCCAGCGTTCTGGGAGTTTCTGGAAGGTGAGTGTGTGGGGTGGGCGGCGTCTGCTCCCTGCCCGCTCTCCCGCTGCCTCTTTTCTTTCCCATCCAGCTCCGGAGTCCTGCTGCAGGGGCAGCGGTGCCCTGGTCCTCTCTGTGTGGCACAGACAGGCTGGGAGTGGGGACAGCTCCTTGAATCAGAAAGCGGGGCTCAGGATTGCTGAGGATGAGCCTCAGAAAGAGGGCTGTCCCTCCTGGAGCCTGGCCCGTGTCCCGAGCTTCCTGACCTGCCCATTCTGCCCCGTCCTGCTGACCTTGCCATCACCCCCAGCCCCTTCCCCACATGCTGTGGCCAGAGGATCCTCTGTGTTGCCCTGTGTCCCTTCCCTGCTCAGGCCCTGCTGTGGCCCCTGCTCCCCCACAGGCACTAGCGGCTCCTAAGTGTCCTGCAGAATCGACCCCTGTCCACCCTCAGCCGGCTCCAGCCTCCCTGGCCTCTGGCCCTGGCTGCACCCATCCTGCCCCAACGCCACTCCAGGGTCGGGGGCCCCAGCAGCCTGCTCTGCCCACCCCTGAGTCCCGCTCCTGTCTGCACCCACGGGGCGGCTGCCTGCTCTCTGCACCCTTGTCCCTCTGTGGCAGAGCTCTGAGATGTTTCTGGTAGGGAAAACCTCACTTTCAAGTCCCCCACTGCTGCAGCAGAGGCCTCACGGGGGTCTGACCACATGTGGGGCGGGAGGTGTGCTCCTGGCTTGGTCACAGCCACCATCTGCCCCTGGCCTGGCACACAGTGGGCCCTCTGCCCAGCCAGCATCTCAGGAGCTTGAACTCGTTAGATGCCCCCCATCACAAGCCTTAGCAAGTGCCGGCCCCTCTCCCGGGACACCTTCCTTCTTTTATCCTTAGTCAACTTAACCCTTGCTTGTGTTCTCCTGACTTGGGCTCCAATGTCACCTCCAGCTCGAGGAAGTCCTCCCTGATGGACCCCAGGCCACACTTCAATCACTTTCTGTCGTAGTTGGAATTAGTCTTGAGAGACAGGGCTCCCGAGCCCATCATCCGGCTCAGGCTCCCCAGGAGGGAAGTTGGTGGCCCCGGCCCATGAATCAGCAGAGTCCTGCTTCCCTCTCGGCACTTTCTCTGGGCAGCTGGGACTGGCCTCCTTGAAGAGGGACTGAATCTGGGGATGTCTAAATGGTGGGGAGGTGGGCAGATCCTCTTCCCTCCCCGACCCCAGCTGCTCAGCACCAGGCAGCTGTGCCAAGCCCTGCCTGAGCCCCTGCTGAGCCACTGCAGACATGCTCCCCTGTCCATCCGCTGGACAAGCTGGACAGGCAAAGGCGGTTCTCAAACCCACAGCCGTGCTCCAGCCTGCTGCGCTCCGACCTCTTCCGTGGCTCCCTATTACTCTCAGAACAAAGCCCGCTGCCTTAGCCAGGCCACCAGCCGCACCCAGCTCCTCAGAGCTCCCTGCCTCCTGGCTTTGCTTGGCGCACTGTTTCCCATGATGGGTGAAAGTCGCCGGCTTTCTCCCTCACCTTCTTCAGGTTTGTCCTCCCTGACTGCCCCATTTAAAATTTAACCCCCAGCCCCACTTCTCCCGCCCACTTCTCTGCTCCCCCAGCCCTGGCATCTGGGAAATGGCCACACTGTGACTCATCTTGTTTTCTCCTCATCTCCCTCTCCAGGAACTCAGCTCCGCAGGGCAGAGCCTCGTCCGTCTCGTTCACTGCTGGCCCCTGCAAGGAGCAAGCCCAGGCCTCCTGGGCTCAGTCCTTTCCTGGCTTCCTTTCCAATGAACCTTGGTTTTCTCATTTGAAAAATGGGGAGAAATAGGGTTGGGACGAGGGCTGAATAGAATCTGTGTGCTGAGTGCTTTAGTGCCTGCATGTGTCTAGAGGGGAAAGAGTCAAAGGAAAACTCATCATTCTCCACTTTGGGGGAAACGATGGCTCCATACTGGTCTGTCCAACCGCGGAATATTATGCATCTGTTAAGAGGGCACTCACAGTGCTCCTGGGAGCCTAGTCTTTTAGTTTGTTTTTAAGTATTCTGTGTTATGCAAGTTCTTCCTTTCCTCTAGAATTTGTTTTTAATTGAAAGACTCAAGGAAAATTACAGCTTATATAGTACCGTACCTTTGTTTCAAAAAGGAGGAGGACTGTACATTTGTACCTTTTCTGTTTTTAAGTTGGGATAAAATTCATGTAACATAAAAGCAACCACTTTAATTAACCCTTAAGTAATTAACCATTTCAAGGGAACGATCTGGAGGCGTTTAGCTTATCCGCAGTGTTTCGCAAGCAGCACCCCTGTCTGGCTGCAGAACGCTGTCCTCACCCTGGGGGACCCCGCGCCCACCAAGCAGTCCCTCCGCCCCCTGCCTGCCCAGGCCCTGGCGCCCGCCTCCTGTCTCCGGGTTTTTCCACACGGGAGGGTTCACATAGCGGAGTTGGACAACGCGGCACCTTTTGTGTCTGGCTTCTTGTAATTGGCAAGACGCTTCCCAGGTCCTTCGCGAGCGGCCTCCTCTCCACGGCTGAGCGGCGCCCCGTCGTGGGGACGCGCCCTGCACCTGGGTTGGTTCACCTGCTGGCTGCCGCGCACCGCGCCGCTGGACGCTCCCGCCCTTGTTTTGCGGGTGTGGCGCCGTGGAACGCGAGGCTCGCGCCGGTAACGGGCGGGATGCAGCCCAACCTGCAGGGGCTCACGCTCAGCCGCCAACGCGGGCAGAAAGGCTCTGCAGAAATGGAAAAGCCACGCGCCAAACCCGCGAGACGCCCACACGGCGTCCGTGTGGGGACGTGTGACGTTTCGCAGAGCGTGGTTGTGTGTGCATGTGTCAAACGCGCGCGAGAAAAATCCCACAGCGATTCTCTGCAGGAACGGCCCAAGGGGACCCTGGTCAGGTGGAGAAGCTGAGGCTCGGGAGAGGAGGGGTTCCCAGGAATGCTTGGACAGCCTCCCAAGAACCCCTCCTTCCGCCGACTGACCGCCTCCAGCCAAGCGCCTGAGGGTGCTCAGCCTCTGGCTTGGAGCTGCAGGCAGGAGACCACCTCAGAGATGTGAGCAGGGTCCAGGGACCCGAGGAGGAAGGGGCAGAGCCAGGGCTGGAGTCAGTGGGCTGCTGATGGAGGCAGGCAGGGGCAGCTCAGATGGGCCCTGAGGCCTAGGGAAGGACCGCTCTAGCGGGGGCCTCAGCATGGGGAGGCCAGCCCCCATTCATTCACACACGTCGCAGGAAACAGGGCGGGCACTGTCCTCTGCTGGTCACCTTTCTGGGCCCAGAACGGTGGGGAGGGGAGATCCGGAGGGAGCAGGGCGGCAGGGGCCACCCATTGCCCATGGCTCCCAGGCCTTGGTGCCACTTGGTGTCCCACTGTGGCAGGACCAGCTGCATATGCAGCTCTGGTTCCTTGGACCAGGTGACCTGGGCTCTCAGGTGACTCCTCTCCCAGCTGCCAGAACCGGCACCATCTTCCTGTGTCCGTTTTTAAGTTCATCGGGTCCCACACTCCCTACCTGTTGAGTGCTTCATACCCCTGAGTCCTCCCCCAGGCCATGGGAAGGAGCCACTGTTCTCTGGTGCCATAGTTTAGGAACGAAAAGTCCAGGGACAAGCAGGTCTGTGCAGGGCAGGGGCAGAGCTGGACTTGAACTCCTCAGCCCTGAGGCACAGGTGTTCCCAAACCCTCCCTGCCCCGCCAGGAGCCCCTGATGTCCGGCTGCAGCCAAGGGCCCAGGTCACCCAGTCTCCCCTGGGAAGGTGCCCTGAGCCAGCCTGACCTGAGCTCCGTCACTTCTACTGGGCAAACCTGAGTGGGGATCTGACCGTCACCCTGCACCTCTTCATGGGGAAGTGGGCAGAGCGCAAGGCTTGACGAGGGGTGTGCAGGGAGTCAGGGTTTCTGATTTCCCCCCACCCCCCTGGGGGCCGGATCCCCAGTGGGAGGAAGGATGAGGCCGGGGCCTGGTCCCGACAAGGCAGAGCATTGAGTCCGTGCCAGCCCTGGCTTGGGGTTGGATAAACACAGTGATCTGGGCAGGCCTGGAAGTCCTGGGGCCCAGGTGAGTGAGGGGCGTCAGATTACCCTGGCGCTGCAGCCGCACAGGTGGCTCCGGGGGGCATTTTCCTCTTCCTAGAGATTATAATTAAATGAGTGATCAGGGCCCCTGGCTGAGGCCTTTGCAGGTGGTTTCATTACAGGAAGAGCTGTGGGCTGGTGGGAGTGTCCCGGCGATAGCCCTGCTGTTCCCACTCCACGGACTCGAGCTGAGGCTCCGAGGCCTTGGCAGCCCGTCAAGCCTGGTGCCTCCCTTCAGCAGGTGGGCAGGTCTAGAACCAGGCCTTGTCTTGGGCTTTTCCTCTGGAAAGTTTTACAGGCCTCATGGGGTCATGAGCATCGAGTCGGGGCTGAGGCAGAGCTGGGGTAAGGCTCTGCCGGGTGAGATGTGCAACGGTGGTCTGAGCAGAGGGACCTGGCAGAGCAAAGCCTACAGGGTGGGGAGCAGTGTCAGCAGGACAGCATGCCACCGTGCAGTTTGGATTTTAGCTCTGCCGCATCTTTGCTGTGTGACCTCAGGCAACCTACTTATGTCTCTGATCTTAGACTCTTACCTGTGAAATGGTCAGGTGAGAAAAAAGCCTTCTACAGTGGGTTAAGAACATGGACTGAAACATTAAGAATCCTGGGCAGAGGAAGCTTGTCCTGACCACTGGCTCCCAAGGCCACCTGGGCTCCCTGACCCCAGATCTTGTCACAGTGCGGGAAACTGACTCACCCACCTGCCAGACTCCCAGGGCACCGAGCTCTCTGGGACCCCAGGAGGGCTGCAGTCCCAGAGCCAGCAGGAGCGCAGAGCAGTATTCGGCAGGTCTGGGGCTGGCACCTTGGCGCCCACCCTGGGCCGAGTCCTCTGCCTGGCGTCCCTCTCTTGCCAGTATAAGCTATGACAGACTGGCACATGTGATGTCCTTGTTGGGAGGAGCTGGCTGGCGCAGTGAAGGAGATGTGACGACTGAGCTGGGTCACCGCGATGGTTCCTGCGCTCCAGCCGAGACATCTCACTTCCCAGCATGGATAGGGACACTGAGGCACAGAGAGGCCCAGCAGCTTGCCTGAGTTGCACAGCCAGTGAGTGGCAGGGCCAGGATTAAACCGCTGGCTGGAGGCGCCTGCCCTGCAGTTGGAAACTGAGGCCCGGAGGGCAATGGCTCGCTCACACAGAGACACGGTTGGGTGAGCGGCAGGCACTGGGGACCCCGTCCCCCAGGACAAGGACCTGAAGGAGGGGAGGGAGGCCCCCTGCCTGTCAGTGCCTCTGTTTACCCAGCCCAACCCCCAGGCTGCTCTTCCGCCTGCCCGGGAGTCCCAGGCTCCTGCACAATAGCAGCCTCTGTCTGTGCCTGGTTTTCATTCAAGCCCTTTGTGCCAAAAATAAAAAATGAAAACTAGGCTCCACCCTCCTTTTGCTTCCTGCTGAGGGGGTGGTACAGCTGCTCTTTCCCTCACTCTGAGCCCAGAGACACCTACAGCATACCGGAGGTCACACAGCAAGTTGGAGCCAGGACCCTGGCCTTGGACGCCCCGTTCAGGGCTGTCACTCGCTGCCCCTGCATCTGCTGCTCCTGGCTCCGTCCTCCAGACCCATGGCGGGCAGAGGACATGCCACCCCCAAAACTACAGAAGGCTTGGCCCAGCCCGGCAAGGACCTGTCCCCCCTCTTGACCAACGAGGAAGCCGGCTTGGGAGGTGCAGAGCTGGGTTCCCACAGCTGGGTCCCTGCCGCAGCTGACACCCTCCTCAGGGCCCTGAGGGAGGCCCGGGCCTGGGGGCGGCGGGGGGATCCTAGAGGGAAGCGGGAGCCTGGGCGGGGCCAGGTCCTGGCCCTGGGCCAGCCAGGAACAATGAGGCCTCAGAGGTGGTGGTGGCCCGGGTGGGGCACCAGCAGAGCCGGGGGCCACGGGGTAAGGCGGGGAAGGCCTCCTCCAGCTCCCAGACCCAGGCACTGGCAGGGCTGCTGCAGGGCCAGCCCCACCTGCTGCAGTGACCACAATGGCTGAAAATCATGTCCGGCTCACCGGGCCTGCGCAGGCCCCGCCCTGCCAAGGGCCTTCCCTGGGTCCCCACAAGTGGCCCAGGACTGTGGTTAGCTCCTTTTTCTGTTTGTTTGTTTTGAGAGAGAGAGAGGAGCAGAGAGAGAGGGAGGAAAGAATCAGTTTTATTTATTTTCTCCCCTGGCCTTTGTTGCTCTGACACTTAGTTGTGTGCGTGGTGCTGGGTTTTGAATCCAGGTCCTTGCACATGCCCGGCAAGCGCTCCGATCACGGGCCATCGCTCCAGCCCTGATTAGTGCCCTTTTACAGACGTGGGAAGTGAGGCCAGTGAGGCCCTG
Source organism: Aplodontia rufa (assembly GCA_004027875.1). Lineage (NCBI taxonomy): Eukaryota > Metazoa > Chordata > Mammalia > Rodentia > Aplodontiidae > Aplodontia > Aplodontia rufa. Next base: position 143,818 of record PVKS010000377.1, on the reverse strand, counting down.
GGACAAAGGACTTTGGAAAGTGGGGCCCCCGACCCTGAGCTTCACGTCCCTTCAGGGCGGCCAGCCAAGGTGGGGGGCTTAGAGGGTCACAGAGGGGCATGGTGGGGCTTTGGCGCTCACTAGGGGTGGGTGAGACAGAGCTCATGTGGAGTCTGTGCAGGGAGCCAGGTGGCAAGCAACAAAGCCAGCCTGGGTGGCTGAGGTGACCAGCCGAGGGATGCTCGGGGTGGCTGAGGTGACCAGCCCAGGGCGGGGGCGGCGGGCACTCAGGGGCGCTGGTGCCCTTTGTGAAGCACCGGCTGCTGGTGGAAGCAGCGACTGCACCACCTCTGTGCCCAGATGTTTTCCACCCCCTTTCTCATCCATTCCACTCTTTGTTGTCTCTCCCGGTTCACAGGCATCTTTCTTATTTTCCTCTTGTCACAATTAGGCCGTCTTCTATGATTGGGAACAGCGAGGCATTTAATCAAAACTTGCAGCAGGAAATCTGAGGTGGGGCTGTTTCTGGACCAACCCTGGACTCCCGGTTGGCATCTCTTCACTTCTGTTTTCCTCATGGGCCTCATGGCTGCCATGGCACCGGTCATCATATCCCACTTCATCACATCCTAACCAGGAAGGGAATCAGGGGGCTGTGATTCAGGATCTCACTCTTTTCTCAAGCAGGACAATATTTCTTAGATGTTCTAGTGGTGCCCATGGGCCACTCGAATCTCACGTCTACCTTTAAACCAGAAAGGAATACCCATGGCTGACTTGACCAATCAAGATTCAGCCTCTCTGGAAATCCCAAAGAACTGGAACTTGGAAGGTGCTGGGCATAGCTGGCTCTGCCACCTGCTGGGTCTCACTGACATCTGAGCCCCACAGCCTGGGTGGGCCTGGATCTGCTGGGGCATCTCTGGCTCGTCCTCTTGGCGGTGCTGAGCCCTGGGCATCTGCCTTCATCCTGAGCAAGCCTCTCCAGAGGCCCCTCTCCTGCCTTGCTCTTGCTCTATGTCCAGGCAGCTCAGCTACCTGGGATCCCTGTGCCTTTATCAGGGCTCCCTGGGCTCTCTAAGTCTGCCCATCAGGGTCCCAGGGGTGGACTCTCAGCCCAGATCAGAGAGATCAGGGTCCTCTCCAGCTCAGGAATTGGCCCTCTACCCCTGGTCCTTCAGGCTCCAATCCTGAAGCTGTGCTCAGCCACCCTTCGCCGGCTGCAAATTCCACCGTGTCTGCCCCGTCACTGTGTCTGGACCCTACGTGGCTAGGCAGGACCTTCCTCTGCCTCCTGCTTCCTCCTCACCATCCACAGCCTTCCCCACTCAGCCACAGGATCCTCCTAGAACCCCAATCAGTTCACACCTTGGCCCTGCTCCAGTCCCTGCCCTGGCTCCCACCTTCCTCAGAGGGAGGCCAATCCTCACACTCAGCCTCCCCTCCTCCTGCCTCTGGCTGCAGAGCTTCCTCGCTCCGGGCTCTGGACACCTCTGGACCTTGGCCTGGAACACTTTCTGGATCTTCCCATGATCTGCCCAGGCTCCTCCCACCTCAGGCCACCCCCTGAAGCAGACCCTGCCTGTTTTTCACAGTCAGCCCTCAGCACCTCAGCACGGGCTTTGCAACCCTGGGTTCAATTAAATGCAGGTAGAAGCCCTGAAGATAAAATCGCCCCTGCACTGAGCACGTGCGGACGCTCTTCTTGTCATCGTTCCCTAACGAACAGGGCACTAACTACAGCATTCACGATGCGCTGGATGTTTGAAATTTCCCCCGGGGTGATGTGGAGCAGGACTTGCGTGTCCAGAGCTCGGGGTCTGCAGGAGCCCTGGAATGCACCTCCTGTTGATGGCAAGGGATGACTGGGGATTTGTGTCATTGTCAGTGACTTCTGTCCCACTGCCTGGCCTGAGGCCAGCAGCAAGCAGCCTCCGTCTTCTCCTGCACGGGGCCTGGCCCTCGGCAGGTACGCGGTGCACGGCGGTCAGCGAGTCCCTGTGGCTCCCCCTGCCCGTGCAGTCCCAGGGGGTGTTGACCCCTGCCAAGGGACCTGGGCACTGCCTGGTGGGTGGCGCATGGGGGAGGGGACCCTGCACCCCGCCTAGGGCAAAGGGCGACAGAACTCGGAACCTTCATGACCACATCACGGAAGCTTCAGGAATCTGGAAGGGGTCCCCGGACAGCAAAGGGATTTAAGAGTTTTCAGTCCCTTCCTGAAGTTTCTTTTGGGAAAATCTCATTCAACCTAGTTTTTCCCTCCTTCTTCTTTCTCTTTGTCCCCAACCCCCGCCAAACTATGGTCCCCATAGCTCAAATTGAAAATCCGCGCGCAGCGCGCAGGGCACGGAAACCACACCTCCAGCTGCCCATGTGGTGGGAACTGGCCAAGTTCCTCTTGGGGATTCCAAAGGAAGGACACAGCCCTCCCTAGAGGGACCCAGCCTGGGGCACCGTCCACCGCCCCTTCAGGAGGGACCCAGCCTGGGGCACCGTCCATCGCCCCTCCCTCCTCACACAGCGCTGGCGATGGGTTGAGACCGTGTTTTCCCATATTGCTGAGTGTGTAGTTGAATTCCTGTCAAAGTGCCTCAGTTGGGACCACCCTGACCATAAGGATGACAAAATGGGTTGTTCTGGTTGCTGTGGGACACGGGGGCCCCAGCTGGGGCCTCTTCTCCAGGTGGCCCCAGGCCTGGCCACAGAACATCAGGCTCAGGGGAGCCTGGTCAAAAGCCCCCAACTGTGGCCCATCCAGGAGAGTCGGGCTCTGAGAAATGAGGGAGTGGCACTTTGGGGACCAGGTGTGGGTGGCGGCAGCAGCCATCTGGAGGCAGGGGTCTGAAGGGGCAGGGCGGGGAGTTGGGAGGTGGGACAGGTGTGGGACGCCCTGCTTCTCCCTCAGCTGTGTGTCTCACTCGCTCCCTTGGGAACGTTAGTGCTGCGTCCCCATCTCTGCCCACTGTGGCTCCTATTCTAGCAGGGGCAACTGATACTGATCAAACTGCCCAGGAAGTGCCAGCTTGAGACTGAGGGGCACGGGGTGATGGGGGGCTGTGGGGCAGGAGGTCTGTGTGGTCAGGGTGGATGGGAGAGCTTCCGGGAAGAGGCTGAAGGGTGAGCTGGGAGGAGCACCTGTCCCAGCAAATGGGCCAGCACGAGTCCAAAAGGCCATGTGGATGGAGCATTGCAATGAGGAGTCGGCTGGGTGGACCTTGGGGGCAAAGCAGCGAGTGGGCTGGGCGGACCCCGGGGCAGAGCAGAGAGTGGGCTGGGTGGACCCTGGGGCAGAGCAGAGAGTGGGCTGGGTGGACCCTGGGGCACAGTAGCCTTTACCTGGAGGACAGGGAGTCGAGGGAGGGCTGAGCAGGGACACACTGGCTTGCCATTGTGACCTCGGCCTTTCAAGTGCTGAATGCCCTCCATGGCCCAGCTCAGCCTCCTTCACGAGTTATCTCACGGAATCCCCTCTTCAGACCAGCCCTGGAGGCAGCTGGAGTTGAGCGCACTTGCCAGATGGGAAACTGAGTCTTTGAGATCTGGCCCCACAGCCCACCCACTTCCTCCTGGCCAGAGAAAAGCGGAACGGGGACCCAAAGCCCCGGTCAGCTGGGAAGAGTCGGGCTGGGAATGGGAAGGGTGGGGCCCTGGGGGCCCGGGATGGGCAGGCGCCCTGCTTCCGTTTAACCACAGCCCTGTGACATGCCCCAAAAGGGAAGCAGAGGCCACCAGGGAGGGGCTGGGGATGCCCAGAGTTGAGGGGACAGGAGTCCGGGAGGCCTCGCCTTCCTGCCTGTGTGTGACTGGGTTCTGGAAGAACTTTGGGGTCAGCTGAACCCAGCTGGTAACCTTGACCAAGACCATCAGACCCCGGCTTCCTCTTTTCTAAGTGAAGGCCGAGGACCTCAGGTGTAGTCACAGACTCAGCACACAGTGGGGACTCACAGATGGCCAGATGCCCACTGTTAGTGAACAGGTTAAAGATGCATTAAAGAACTCACACATTTGACATCCGGCACCTCCTAGGTTCCAGGCACTGTCCTGGGTGCCATAGGGAAACATGTGGTAGCCTCTGCTCCTCCCTGGGCCGTGGCAGACATCACTAATGGATCAGCTTCCCAGCCCTATGCCCCTCCCAGGCTGGCACGGCAGCACGTGCAGCTGCCTGCAGGTAGAGACAGCCTTCTTGGTGGCATACGCGGCTTCCTCTCAGTCTCTTTCAGCACTACTGTGTGCCAGGTGCAGGGGACACAGCCGTGACCGGTGGACCCACATGTAGAGGGAGAGGACAGAGAAGTTGACTGTACAGTGGGCCTTCGGCGTCTGAGCTCTGGGCCACACCAAACTCAGTGCAGCGCACTGAAAAGAAATCGCTTCTGCCCTGAGCACGCACAGCCTCTCGTCATTCTCCCGATACGATGCAGTAGCAACGACCTTGGTGGCATTAGAAATCAGCAAAGATGCAGTGCAGGGGGTGGGGTGGGGGACACACACCGGTCACAGGGAAGCACTGTGCCACCTGAGGCTGGGGGCTCGAGCAGCTGCAGGCTTTGGTACCTGAGGGGGTGCTCCAACCGTGGATCTGACCCCTAAAGACGTAGCAGGGGGCGTGGTAGAGACTGACGCGGCCTCTAAGGGAAAGCACGGGAAGGGCCGGGGCAGAGGGAAGAGCCAGGGCCTGGAGTCGGGTGGGCACGGCAGATTTCAGGAACAGCAGGAAGCAGTGTCCCCAGGGCAGGGAGACAGCAGGGGATGTCGGAGCTGGAGGTGGAGACTGGGCAGGTGCCGGGTAGCCAGGGCTTGGAGGCCCAGGTTGTCACCTGGCTTTGCTCCTAGGTGGCATGAGCAGTCCCTGAGGGATTAGGCCAGGAGTTCTTGTTTTGTTTTGTTTTACCCCTCTGGCTGTGTACAGGGGACAGGGAGAAACAGGGAGACCAGATTGGAAATGAGTGCAGATGTCCGGGTGGGTGGCGATGGTGGCTTGGACTGGGGTGATGGTAGTGACGCAGGGATGGATGGCCAGGGCTGGCAGGGGCCAGGACTCGGCCTTCGGTTTCATTTTCCTTTACGCTTCCGTCCCAGGCTCTGGCCACTGGACTTTCCCTGGCACTGGTGATGGAGTCCACAGCCTCCCCCGGTCACAGCCAGCTCCTTGCTCCACCCTGGGTCCCATCCTCAGGATGGCCCAGCTCTGGTCACTGTACAGCCCCCGCCAGCCTCAGCTGTGGCCCCGCTTCACAGCCTCCAGGACAGAGGCTGCCTCTGGGGCTGGTGGCTGCACATCAGATTAGTCTCCAGGGAAGGGCAAGAGCTGCAGCCCACTGGGGTGGCTGTGTTGAAGGGGAAGCCCTGATTTGCCAGGGTCCGGCCTCTCGTGGGCAAGATTTCCCCCTGATCCATTTTGCAGCTGGGATGGGCACGAAGACACGCCTTCCTCCTTCCTGAGCTCAGCTGCTCACATAGGTGGCCTCACCTGGGCTCCTAGGACCACAACCCTCATCCATTAGTAATGTCTGCTCTGGGCTTGGGATGGAGGACAGGGGTCTCCTCGGCCTCTTTGTCTCCAGCACCCAGTAGGTTCTCAGCCCCGCCCTTTCCCATGGTGCCCTAGACCTTCAGGAATGGAGAATCTTCTATGGCCTTGGTTTCCTTTTCTGGGAAATGAGGACGACAACCACGCTGGGTGGATTCTCTGCTCCTCAGCAGGGGCTGGGCACAGGTCTGGTGCTGTGTTGCTCACGGTCATGCAGCAGGTAGATGACAATGCTGGGATTTGAACCCAGGGTCAGGGAGGGCAGGAGGGGAGGAGCTGCCCGGATCTCCCTGTGACCTCGGACCCCACTTCTCCTTTCTGCCCAGCACGCTCGGCACACAGGAAGGCTTGTTAGGGCCTCCCTTGCCTGTCCTGTCTGCAGCCGGGTGGACACGGGGTCCAGGCCGCCCACTTCCTGTGTTGTGCAAGACGAGGAGGCCCCGGGTGGAACGGGCAGGCGGCTGGGCGGCCAGGGTGCTGCCCGCAGCTACCGCTCTCAGCCTGGCCTGGGTCCCCGCCTCTTCCCCCTCCTCCTCTGTTTCCCCAAAGTTCAAGCGGCCTTGAGCAAGAGTGTGGGGACCCAGGAAATCCGGGAGGCTCTCCAGCCACCATCGTGTCCCAGCAGAGCAGGCCTCTGCTGGGGTGGACCTGGAGAAGCGCTCAGCAGTGCTGAGGACAACTGTGGCAAGGAAGAAAGGCACTGATCTGAGTGGCTGCCACATGCCACCGGTGCTTCCAAGCCGTGACCAGGTCCTGCACACTCTGCTAAGGCCCCTGCAGGGTCCCAGTGAATTCCGACCTTGCCAGGCAATTTGAAAATAATGCTTTATTAGTGCGTTCTGGCTACGCCCCGGCTCATCTTGACAGGACCGGCTCCCTTCCGCCCAGCGCCTCTTCCCGCTCCCTCTCCCCCAACCCCTCCCCTGCCCCTGCCTTCCCTGCCTATTCATGGCTGTATGGTTGTCCTCTAGGTGTGCAAGAAGCCCCTTCCCCTGAGGCAGGAGCCGCCTGCCTGTCCTGCAAAGGTCACTGTGTGTTCTGGGTACAAGCGCTGTCCTGGAAGTCAGGAGGCTCAGGAGGGAGGCGCATTTGGCCTCCCTTCGCTGGGCCGTCCAGGGCAGGTGCTGCTGCTCGGGGCCTCAGTTTCCCCATCTGTTCCAGCTCTGGTTTCCCAGGTTTGTGTTTCTGGATCAGGTGGTCTGAAGAAGGCCCGAAGTAGGCAGCATACAGGACAGAGTGACAGAAGGCCCCTGAGACATCCATGGCGCCAGGGAATGCGGGCGCTCGCTGGGGAGCGTGTCCTGAACCTGTCTGCTCCAGGGCTTCCTCTGCATACAATGTCCGCAGCTGAGACCCTCGGCGATAGAGGTGGGGGCTGGTGGGTGAAACCCCAGCTTCCTTGACCCTGGGGTGGGGCGCAGCCAAGTCACACTCCCAGAGGCCCTTGGGGACCGAGCTGCATTTCCTGTCCAGCTTCCTCACTCCCTGCTGGTGTTTCTGGGGTCCCCTCCCTGGTACTCCATGTCGGGGGTCGGCTTCTGGGCTGGTGAGCTAATCAGCACATGGGGGCTGAGGGCTTTGGAGTCAGAGCTGAGTTTGAATCCTGGGGCTGCCGACCTTGCCTGGGAGCTACACCCACATCTTGGAACCTCAGCTCCTCCATCTGCAAAACGGGACTTGGCCGTTAGGGAACCCAGTGAGGAGGGCCCCATCCTGCCTCCTGGGGAGCAAGAGAGGACAGGGCCCCAAGCTGAGTCTGGCTGTGGTCCCAGGAACAACAGGGACTCTGGTCCTTGAGGCATCTGTGGCGGGGCACAGGGTGGCTAGGAGGGGAGTAGTGGGATGAAGGTGAGGGGCACAGCGTGAACAGAGGCAGAGGACCTGGCTGATGGCTGGGAGACTGGCAGCTGTGGCCTGCGTCCCCCATGCTGGCATTCTGGACCAACCCTGGGAGCCCAGTGGGGTGCTCAGGGCAGAGAAGGGACATGGGGTTGACTCCTGGGGTGATACTGGGTGGCCAGAGGAACTGCAAGTGCAGGACTTGCTCTGGGTCGATGGCACCTGGTTCCTGCAGGTCCACCTGCTGCTGTTCTAGGTAGCCCTTCACTGGGTGCGGGGACTGGGGTCCAGGGAGGTCCCCCTGCCTGTACCACACACTCTGCTCCTCTCTTGCCTGCAGACCCTGTCTCCAGGGAGCTTATGCAAGGGTCCTGGGTCCCTCCAATGCCCTGCCCTGGCCTGGCACATTATCTCCACCAGGACATTCACAGTGACCTCGGTGGCCTCCGCCTTGGTCCCTCTGCCCTGCTTCTGCCCTCCCAAGCCAAGGGGATCCCCCCGGAACCCTCTCCTGCAGGCTCCCCCTTTGCTTGGAGCAGATGCAAAGTTTTGGTGTGCGGTTCGTGTGGCTCAGTTTTCTTGTGCTGGGATTGAACCCAGGTGTGTTCTACCACAGAGCTACAGACCCCAGCACTTTGTTTTCCTTTCAGACAGGGTGTTGCTAAGTTGCCCAGGCTGACCTCGGACTTGTGATCCTCCTGCCTCAGCCTCCTGAGTAGTTGGGATTACAGGTGTGTGCCAGCCACTGTGCCTGGTGGAAGGGAGGGTTTTACGGTCACCGCCAGGCTCTGCAGGAGCTGGGCCCTGCCCCTGCCACCCAGCTACCCCTGACTTTGCCGCTGGCTCCGACTTCGCTGCTCACCAAGCCTGCGGCGGCCCCAGGACCTTTGCCCTTGCGCTCTCCCGCAGCAGGCCTCAGCCCCTCTCTCCTCTTACCTCATGCTGATTGACTTTCTTCCCAGAACATACCACTCACCCCGGAATTACGCTGCCTGTTTATCCTGTTTCTCGTCTGTCTCCCTCCCCTGGAATGTCACCGAGGCCGGGTGGGGAGTTGCGTCTGTTTTGCTCACTGCAGTGCAGGGCCTGCAGTGCGGGCCAGGCCACCTGGAGCAGGCGCCAGTAAACGCTTGTGAATGAGCTGGTGATGAACGCTGCCGAGGCCGGAGGAGGCCCTGGGGCCTCAGACTCCCCGTCCAGGGCTCCTTCGCCCACTGTTGGGGAGCTGGTGGCCTGGCAGCAGCACGGACGGTGCAGCTGGCCCTGGTCCTGGGTGCTCTGCCCCTTGCCTGGTGGGACTGGAGGCAGGCGGCACCCTTCCCTCTGTGTGAGGGAGGGGTGAGGAGAGGCGCCTGGGGGTGCTCTGGAAACAGGGTGGGAGCTGGAGGGCCATGATCACACTTACCCTGGTCAGTGGGCCAAAGAGATTCCTTGTGTGGGCAGGGCAGAGGCCAGCGTGCCCGCCCGGCCCCAGTGGGTCCCTCAGGTGCTGTAGGGCCAGCCCTCGGGCTCACATTCCAGGCGGTTTCCCAACCCCAGGCTTCGGCTCCCGTATGGGGCAGGGTGGGGGTCAGAGGCTTCGGGCTGGAGTCGGCCTTCCAGGAAGCCAGCTGACCGCCACCTCCTGCAGGGCTGCGTGAGGCCTGAGGGCAGCGGGGCCTCTGCTCACCCTGTCCTGGCTGCGCATGGTGACTCCAAGCCCCCTTTGCTGCCCAGCCCTGCTGCTGCTGCAGACCCCTCCTCTGCAGCCAGGAGTCAGGGACCACCTCGCATCACAACCCATCCAAGTCCCCTGCAAGGGAGCCACCACTCCAAGAAGGAGACTCCAAGCATCCTGGCTCCCAGCGACTCCATCTTCCTCCCTCCCTGCTCTCAGACACCCTCCAGCCACACTGACCTCCTTGATGGTGAAACAGCCCGGCTCACGCTGCCCCAGGGCCTTTGCACTGCCAGTCCCCATCCCTTCTGATCTCTCCCCTTGGTGCGCACAAGTTCCTCACCTCTTGGGGTCTCTGCTCAGCTGTCACCTGCGTGTGAAGCCTTTCCCACTCCTCCTCGGCTCCACGCTCCCTGTGCCCTTCTCTGGTTAATTTTCCTGGGTGCTCGTTGCCACCTGGTGTGACAGAGGTTTGACTTATCCATGCATTCAGGGACTTTTGCTTTCCGATGTGTTCCCAGGGCATGGCACATAATAAACCCTCAACAAACATTTATTGAATGACAGAATGAGTGCTCTAGGAGTTGATGGTAGATAAGGACAGTGGGTTCCCTGGAGTGGGTGAGCAGCCCCACGCCACACAGCTGGTCTGAGATCAGGCAGGGAGAGGTCTTGGAGCTAGCATCCTGGAAACCACCGCGGATAAATAACAGCACGACTGGCTCCGTCAAGTGGATGCTCGGGCCGAGGGCCTCTGCCCTTCCAGGAGCCCAGGCCTGCCCAGGGCATTCCAGGTTCCAAGCGTGCTATTTTGAGCCTCCTGGTCCTGAGGACTATTCGTTCTCAACAGGCGGCACGGGCCAGGGCAGAGCCTGGGTGTGGCTGTCACCCTATCTGGGGCCCAAGGACCTAAGTCCATTGGCTGCTGAGGTCCCTGGCACAAGCCCTGTCCTCTGCCTGATTGTCCCTGTCCAAGCCCTGGTGTCTTCCAGGAGTGGTGTGGGGCCCTTCTGTCTGCCCCATTTCAATCCTTCCAGCTGTGTGACCTTGGGCAGGGCACATCAGCTCTCTGGGTCTGTTTCCTTATCTGGGAACTTGTCTAAGTGTGCCTGTCTTCTGGGATTCAACGTGGTAAAGTTGATGAGCATGCCCAGCATCCCGCTAGGACCCAGGAAGCTCAACAAGTCTCACCCCCTCCAGGAACCATCCTGGCCTTCGATGACAATGACTTGAAGGATCTCCTTTTTCTACGTCTGCCCCACTTGCCCACTGTCACCCGAGGCTGGCTTTCTGCCCGGTGTAGTTAACACCTCTGCCTTCCTCTGGGGTCCTGGTTCCTCTTCACTGCCATGTCGTAGCACGGTTCTTGGCACACAGTAGGTGCTCAATAAATGCTTGTTAAAAGAACTTTTTGTGAATAGTGATTCCTTGGGGAAAGCAGGGGTGCTCTTGCCCGCTTCCCAGCCCAGAGAGGGCAACCCTGGGGCTCCCTTGCTTTAGCAGTGTTGGGCCTCTGCCCTGTGCCATTCAGAAGCCAAAGGAGCTGCCCGGTTTGACACCATTTTCAGTTCACAGATGGGAGATGGAAACTCAGAGAGGGAGTGTCGCCTTGCTGAAGTCACACAGTGGTCAGCCTCTGAGCTGGGATTGCAACCCAGGACTGAGGGACGGCTTGTTCTTCCCTGGAGGAGTTGATTGTGAGTGTGGGGTGGGGGAGCTAATGGGGAGGTCCCAGGGCCCCCAAGGGTGGGGGGATGGGAGAGGGTTAGCCTTTCCTGGTGTGGGGTGGACCTCTGGGCTTGACTGGCACTGGTCCTGGCAGCCAGGCCCCACCTGGGCCCCAGGTCTCAGCCTCCATACTTCAGGGACACCCTCGGGACCTGATCTCAGCCCAGGGCTTGACTGCCAGCTTTGTCACTTCCCTGGTGACAGAGAGGTGTGCAGGGCCACGTGCCTAGGCTCCTCTCCCTGCACCACTCCCAGCTTCTTCTTGGCCCCTGGAGGTGGCAGTGAGCATAGGAGGGCAGGCGCCTGGCACGGCCCAGCGTGGTGCACCTTGGACACATTCCAGGATCACCTGGTGCCCCTTGCTTGTCCCCACCGCCAGGCCTGGTGCTGAGGTGAAGGAGGAGAGGACAAAGGGGCCAAGTTACAGTTCTTGTCCCTATTTAACGCAGGTGGCTCCCCACGGTACCCTCCAACAGAACAGCCCGCTGCCCGGCTCGGGTCTGCACCACTGGGTGACCAATAGGCACTTCAGGCTCAGCATGGCGTGAACCTTGTCTTGGTTATTGCTACCCCTCTGGGTGTCCCCTGAATCCCGAGCTGTCCCTGACCTCGCTCTCACCTGCCCCTGTACCCGGCTGTTCATCTCCCCAGTCCTTCCAAAGTGTGTCCCACCTGCATGGCCAGCCTGGTCCTGGTGGCCCCTTCCAGCCCACTGCCACGCAAGCTGCTCCTGTCTCCTCCCAGGGTTCCCGCTTCTTTGAGTAAAAGCCCAGGTCCTCAAGTGGCCCAGGAAGCCCGTGGGATCCTTCCCTCCAGCGACACCGCCTCTCTCAGGGCCTCGCTCTCCCTGTCGCTCACCTCCTCCAGCCCCATGGTCCTCCTGTTCCTGGAGTCCCTCTTCCCACCCTGCAGCCTTTGCACATGGTGCTCCCTTTGCCCAGAGCCCTCCCTCTGACCCTTCCCTCAATAGCTCCTACTAGGTCCCCACTGTCCTGTGACATCCCACACCTTGATTTTCCCTCTACAGGAGGAGGAAGAAGGCAATCTGGGGAGAGTGTAGGCTGAGCAGAGGGGGGCCAAGTGGAGGTTGGATGGTCGAGTGGAGGCTAGACTTGAGCAGAGGCCAGAGGGTGCAGGTGGGGGCAGGGGTTGGGGGTGGCCGGGGGAGCAGGGTGGGGTGTAAGGCCCAGGCTGGCCTTCAGGAAGTACCCACTGGGCAGGAGTATGTGGACAGGGTCACTCTGCTCCGTCACTTGCTGGCTATGTGACCTCAGGATGCCATGCCTCTCTCCGACCCAAGAATTCACAAATGCTGTTGGAGCCCACCTAAGTGGACCCCTCAGCTGACAGATGGAGACGGGTTTAAAGGTCACCCAGCACAGAGACACCTGGGGCTGCTTGTGGTCACTTGCTCCTCTGTTTGAAATGAGAGTCTGGATTCTTGGTCATCCAGTGACCCCTGGACCCCATGGGGCCTGGAAGGCAGGGTGAAGGCAGGGCTGAGCCTGGGGTGGGGCTGGGGCTGTGTTGGGTCCTTTCCAGCCTCTGCCCCAGTCTGGCTCCCTGCAGGGCAAGGGCTTACACAATCAGACCACCCACAGCTGTGACCAAGGTGGGTGACACACTGGAGCCACCCTTAGACCATGCAGCCTGGTCACACACACAGGGCCCCGGTCAGCACGGCCACACCCCTGCAGGGCCTGACTTTCCTTCTGCTCTCTGCTCTGTTTCCCGGCTGTGTGACTCTAGGCAAGTCACTTCCCCTCTCTGAGTTTCTATTTCCTCTTCTGGAAGAAGAGAAAACAGCCGTACCTGCCCTGACTGGGGAGGATTTGTTCTAACCCTGCCTCACTGGCCTCTGACTGCTCCTCATATGTACCCCAGAGCCCTGCAGGCAGCTCCTAGCCTGGAGCTGCTCTTTGTCTCTCTTGGCCACATTGTGTGCCCTTCCCTCAACAAAGCTCCCAGCAGGAGAAATCACTTCATAAAGAGTTGTTGAGTGAATGAATGAAGAGTCCCTGGCCCTTCTTACACTTTATTTTGAGACAGGGTGTCACTAAGTTGCTGAGGCTGCTTTGAACTTGCGATCCTCCTGCCTCGGCCTCCACAGTCGCTGGGATTACAGGCCTGATGTTCCTTTTGGCAGCTGATCTCTAGTGCTCCTCTGCCGCCCGCCACTCCAATCCGACCCCACCAGCGCAGTGCCCTTGTGTCTGCCTGGCAGCCCGGGTCCTGGGTCAGGACGACCTTGGGGACGGCTTCCTCAGACTCTGCCCCCTCCTGTCCTGTGTCAGAGGATTCTGGGAATCAGCAGAGCAGGCCCTTGAGCTCCTGGGGCCTTGCTTAGATGAGGCTGCTGGGACCCTGTCATCATACAAACAGGGACAGTGGTGAGACCCGTGCAGCCACAGGGCAGCCATGTCTGCTGATGGCCTTTGCACTCCTGCAGAGTCGGGGCAGCTTCCAGGCCTCTAGCGCCTTTGATGTTCTGGGAACTGGCTGGGGCAGGACTGAGCCCTGGTGCAGGCTTCAGCTCCCACTTCCTGGCTATGTGAACCAAGGCCGTCCCTCTGTGCCTCAGTTTCCTTGTCTGTAGAACGGCACATCTGCGGCCCCAGTGGTGCAGGAGGACAAGAGCTGCCACCCCACTGGCACCTCGGGTGCTGGCCCCTGCCCCTGAGCCCCTCCCTGGCTCTGGGACCCCGTCCTGGCCCCTCTGTGCTGCGACCTTGTGCCGTCCTGGAGGTCGCCGTGCGCTGTCTTTTCCCTCCTCAGCCTCTGCCCTCCTGCTGAGCGCTCTTCTCTGGGCCAGCTTGTTTTTGTTTTCCGTTTTTACGGCTCCATAAATGAGTCACGGCCTGATTTGATTTAATTTTGTTGTAATTGTTATTTTTTCAACTTGTTTTTTTCCACTCGGTTACTCACGAGACCACAAAACCTAAACAGGACGGGGCCTTCCCTGACCCGGCCTCCTGCTCCTCCGGGGCTCAGGGCCAGGGTCAGCAGCTCCTGGAAAGGAGGTGGGCTTCCGCAGGGAGGAGGGGTGGCCTGATCCCCGACTGTGGGTCAGTTGCTGCGTGGCCCTGGGAGCACTGTGCAAGGTCCCAGGGCCCCACTGCCAGCAGCGTCTGTGGCAGGCATTAGAACAGGAAGCCAAACGCTCAGACACCCTGAGGCCCGAAGGCAACTTGACAGGTGAGGTAGGCTGGAGGTGACTTGGGTGAATTGGAGGGAGCGAGCCCTGCCTGGGGGGCGGCCCCTCCTGACGGGCGCTCGGCCACATCTTTCCTTTTCCCTTTTTTTTTTTTTTTAAGAAAGTGAAAGAAAGAGAGAGAATCAATTTTATTTATTTATCTGGTTTTAGTGTTTCCAATGTTTAGTTGCGTATGTGGTGCTGGGGATCAAACCTGGGACCTCGTGCGCGCCAGGCAATGCTCCACCTCTGAGCCACAGCTCCAGCCCCCATCTCTGCTTTTCCTAAGGGGAGCCAGAATTGAGGTCATATGTGAAGAGCCCTGATTTTTAAATGTTGGCCAATGAATCAAATGAAAAACAAACAAAGCTCAGTTCTGTGGATACATGTGGTCTCTCTGGCCACTTCTGGGTTAGAAGGTTCCAGAAGCGCGGGCCTTCTCCACACCCTGGCTGCCACACTCTCCCTCCCTCCACACCTTGGCCTGGGCAGCTTCCTCTGCCTGGAGCTCTGTCCCCCTCAATCGTTGCCCCCTGTGAACATCAGTGGTCTTGTGCTCGGCAGCTGCTGTCACCTGGCCTGCCTCCCAGGGACAGGGGCTGACAGCCTTGTCCCCTGCCAGCACTCAGCGCCTGGTAGTGCTCAGTCTGCTTTGGGCTTTAACGTGGTCCCCTTCAGGGCGTGTTTGTCCCGTGTATTCGAGACCACTTTTATAATAAGTGAAGCAGCCACTGCTTTTATAAAAACCGTAAGGAACGTCTTGCTGCTCTGTTGTTTGTTGCTGCGATGTGGCACAAGAGCTCTCAGTCATTTGGAAACAGAAGACGCGGCTGGCCCTGTGGGAGAAGGGGAGCCAGGCTGGGGTGGGGCGGGAGGACCCCTGCAGGGGCAGCGGGGCAGCCCCGGGAAGCTGGGGCGGCCCACGTGACCAGGGCCCACCAATCACGTGTCCCCGGGCCAGATTTATGAATCAGAAGTTGGAAATGCTCTGGGTGGGGCTTCAGTCGCCTGCTTTTCTGCAGGCTGGGCTCTAGGGGCAGTGACCAGGGCCCAGCAGCGGTCGCAGAAATGACCCTCGTAATCACGTTGGGGGGGTCAGACGCAATGCAAAGGACATTGCTGCGTGCTGTCTAAACACTTAGACACCCACGCCCGCTGCGCTGCGCCGGTTGGAGAATCTGTGCACACCGCCACAATTACATGACAACCACGTTAGTCAAAGAAAATCCATTTATTTTCACAAATTCCTGTCCCCACTTTGCTGGTTGGTGTCCTCGTCAAGTTTCTCTAAGGTTGTTCCTTTTTCTGAAGTTTTGTTCCTGGTCTCAGTGAATAATTCACTTGATGTGGCTTCTCCTGAACCAAAATTATCCACTTTTACTTCCTGGGCTGCAGCCTGAGGGCTCCAGGAGCCCCCGCCGGCCCTGCGCACCTCTTCTGCGGGAAGGGCCCAGGGATCCTCTGCCCTCCAAGGCTCCATCACCAGTGCTGGGCAGTCTTGGGGCCCCTGTGAGGACTGTCCCCTGTGGCCTCACCTCTCTCGCCCTCCTGGTGTCCAAGCCAGGCCCTGGGCAAACCCCTGGGTGCTCTGTGCTTGGACGGAAGGCCTGGGGATGCTTCGGGGGCCTTGGGGGCTAAGCCCCTGTCACTCTAGAATTCAAGTACCCAGGAGGCCTGGCAGTTGGGGACATGTGACCACGCCCTGCAGGGCCGTATGGAGCAGAGCAGAATGCCATGCCCCCCGGACACTGAGGTTTAACAGGGGAACAGGGTGGGGCCCGTAGGGGCTCCTTCTAACTCGGGGGGAGGTGGAGGAAGGTGTGCAGATGTCTCCCAGACGGTGGGAGGGCAGGCGCAAAGGCCCTGGGGTGGGGGAAGCTCCCATTGCTGGGACTGATAGCAAGCAGTGCGCGATCGGCTGAGCAGCTGGGTTGGGGGAGATGAGGTCAGGAGGGCCAGTGTGGCCCAGATCGCCCCGGCCCTCTGGCTGTAGCAGGAGGAATTTGGATTTTCCTGCGAGGGAGGTGGGGCGGTCCTCGTGTCTGAGCACAGGAAGGACCCGGTCAGACTTGGATTCCGCTGGGCCTCCTCAGCTTTGGCACCGTTGATCCTTGGCGCAGGGTCCTTCTTTGTCATGGGCTGTCCTGTGCAGAGTAGGATGCTGGGCAGCACCCGCCCGTAGCACCCGGCCCCCATCCACGTGTGATAACTGGCAAACTGCCCACAGAAGCTCACCTGAAGTGGACAGGGTGGGTCCCTCCTGCCTGCTGGAGAGCAGTGGCTGATGGGCAGGAGGCCAGAGGCCAGCGAGAGGGGATGGGGAGGGGCCTGGTTGGGATCCATGGGGACGTGGGCAGAGTCTGCTGGACAGGGTGCGGGGAGGATTGGGTGGATCATGGGCAGCAGTGCCATCTTTTCCAGAGGTGGGGACTGGTCTGGGTCTCCATAGGAAGCTCTCGTCACTTTCCAGCTGACGAAGTAGACTTCCAGGCAGGCACTCACTCCCTGGGCTCAAGCGATTTGGAGTTTTTCAGCTGTGCCTCACGGAACCTGGCCGTCCAGAGGCTGGACTTCGAGGAGGGTCTCCAGGGGACAGAACGGGGGCCCTCCCTTCTCCTCGACTGGCAGGCCTGGCTAAGGTGCTATTCAGGAAGGGCTTCTGGGACTTAACAAAGCTTCCAGGCTCTGCTCCAGGATGGCAAACACACAGAGAGCAGGCCTGGCCCGTCCAGAGTAGACGCCACTCAGTGTGGCCTTGCGGTCCAGGAGGTGGAGCAAGGGGACGACTTGTGAAGGAGCCGGGGTGCTGGGGGCCACAGAGAACAAAGAGGACAGAAAGCGGGGCTGGAAAATCACCAAGCACTTTTTATTTTTTTTTTAAAGAAAGAGGGACAGTGGGAGAGAGAGAGAGAGAGGGAGAGAGAGAACCAGGTTTTTAGTAAGTTCTTCATGTGGCTTCCACTACTCTCAGACTTCATCATGTGTGTGGTGCTGGGGTTTGAACCTGCGTAGCTGAGCGTGCCTGGCCATCACCAAGCACGGTTCATCATTTCGGGGACCTCACTTCCGAGCTTGCTTGGCAGGCAGTTCTCTTACCTGACCTCCGACGGGCTGCCGGAAGGTCCCACGCACCTGGAGCGCCAGTCCTGCAAGCCACGTTCTCGCCTGCGGATGGTCGTAAATACGAAATGAGAAGTTTGATACTGAATTTTGAGGTTTGAATGGATCAAAGATTGATTAATTTCAACTTAGTAGGTTTTGTTAAGTATTTTAGAGGCAAAACATACCCCCAAAATCACCCTTTTGCAAATTTACTACCTCACCATAGCCAGAATTTGAGGTGACCTGTGCAGAAACAGCTGGCGTGTAACGCGAGAAAGGGAAGCGAGGTTCGCAGGGAACTGGGGAGCATTTGCTTTCGGAGGCGAGGGTCAGGATGGGCTCCCGGGAGGAGCTGAAGGACAGGTGGAAATCAGACCAGGTGATGGCTGGGGCCACAGGGGTCAAGGTGGGGAAGATGGCGCAGGTCTGGACAGAGGCGGCTGGCGCTGGGCCGAGGTGTCCGAGTGGTGGGTGCTGCACATACCTAGAGCAAAGACAAGGTCCACCCAGCACCACAGTGCCTGGGGTTGGAGGTGAGGGAGGAGGAGATGCCCAGGCGATAGCTCACAGTCTGTCTCAGATCTGAGCCTCCAGGAGGCAGGTGAGGCTGTCCTCAGACATGAGCCTCTAGGAGGCAGGCGAGGCTGTCCTCACATTGTCGATGCAGACAGCAGAAAAGAATGTGGATGCCTCTTGCATCTGTCCAAGGTCAGCAGAGGATATCACCCCTCGTCCCAGCAGATCCATCTTAGGGGAAAGTCAATCGCCTTTTATCAGACGGGTGAACTGAGGCTGAGTCACCTGTGTGGGGTGGTCAAGATTTGAATTCCCAGGGTGGTGGAGCCTGGTTCTCGTTTCACCGAACGATGCAGCTGCTCTCCTCCTGAGCCTCTGCTCATCTGATAAAGGGTGGCGGCCGTGGTCACCTGACAGGTCACAGGTGGCCTGGCACTGAATAGGTGCCTTAAAAACAATGGCTGTGACTATTTGTGTACCTGCATGTCAAAAGAGTGAACTCATGAAAGGCACTTAGAGCAGAGCCTGGCACATAGTAGGTGCTTAAGAAACACCACCAGCTGTTGTTATCATCGAAACTACTGCAGGGGGCTCAGCATTCCCCGATCCCACCCCCTTCCCAAATAGCCTTCCAGCTGATGTTCTTCTCATCCAACCTGCCCTAGGGTCTAGGTTAAGAATCGGGGAGTGGGGAACCTGGAGAGGTATAGAGAGCTTGCCTGGCATGCACAGGGCCCTGGGTTCAAACCTCAGCACCATGTACACAACCAAGTGTTGGAAAACAAAGCCAGATAAAAAAAATAAATAAAATTGATTCACTCTTAAAAGAAAAAGAATTGGGGGGTGGGGAACCTGGAGAGGTGGCCCAGTGGTTACCGCGCTTGCCTGGCATGCGCCAGGATGTGGGTTCAAACCCCAGCACCACGCACACAATGAAATGCTGGCTCAACGAAAGCCACATGAGAAACTGGGTAAAATTGATTCTTTCTTAAAACAATAGAATTGGGGGGTGGGGGTGATTCAGGGCCTCAGCCCCCTGGACAGAGCACCGGAGGAGGTCAGAATTGTAGCTGTGAACCCTGGATTCGCTGTGGGAACTCCAGCCAGTGCCTTCTCCTCTCTGAACCTTGGTTTCCCTCTCCATCTGCCCGGCCTGGTTCAGGACGCCCTGTGAGTGCCAGCCCCCAACAGGGCCAGGGGCAGTTCCTCCAGCCTCTTGGTGGCCAGCCCCCACCTCCCACCTCCGGAGCTGCAGGCCTGGCTGGGCTGTGACGAGGACAAACCAGCCAATCTGTTTACTGAACTGACTGACCCCTTCCGGGAACTCAGCCCAAGCTTCCCAGAACTCCGGTATTAATGACCCGGAGCCACATGCGGAGCATGACACAGCACTTTTGGGAGAAAGGCAGGGCCCAGAGGGGTGCGTGGGGGCCGCAGCCCAGCCCCCAGCCTGTCCAGGGTGAGTCACCGTCCCAGAGCTCTGCCGTCCGAGCCAGCCCAGCACGTCCCCACCTTGCCGGGGCCCCTTAGGACCTCGGAACCTTTGCTCCCGTGACCCAGTAGAGGTCTTGGATTCCATGGGGACAGTGTGGCCAGAGGGCTGATTAAGTGTTCACCTGCCTTGCTGCCGTTGAATCAAGTGGCGAGTGTTGACCCCAGATGACAGCTGGGGAAACGGGCTCAGAGGGAGGGCTGGAGCTCTCCCGGCCAGAATGAACCCAGCTGGCCTCGCTCTCCTTTCTGTGGTACCGGGAAATGAACCCAGGGGTGCTGTACCTTTGGGCTACATCCTCAGAGCTCCTTAAAAATTTTATTTTGAGACAGGTCCTCACTAACTTACTGAGCTGGCCTCGAATTTGAGCCTCCCACCTCAGCCTCCTGAGTTGCTGGGATGACGCGTGCGCCACTGCCCGGACTCCTAGCAGCATTGGGACCTCAGATCATCTCCTTTCGTTGCCTCAGAACCCTGACAAGGGAGGTGCCATGACTTCGAGGAAACTGAGGCTCAGAGGGACTGAGCAAGAGCACACATGGGCTTTGGTGTCTGCAGGGCTGGGTTCAAATCCAGACTTGGCTTTCCCTGGGCCAGGGATGGGCATGTGGCTGCACGCTGCTGTGCCTCAGTATCCTCACTGGTGAAGGGTGGCTGTAATCCTGAGCGTGCAGGGCAGGTGTGAGGGCTCTGGGCACTGAGTGTGAGTCATACTGGACTGGGACCCCTAACACGAGCGTGACCGCTGACTCCCACCGCCCGCTGCTCTGACCCAGGTCTCCAGAGCCAGGTAGGGGTCAGCCTCTGGGCCCCACGCCTGCCTCTGTCACCTCTGCCTCCCCAGGGCAAGGCGAGGGCGGTGGTTTTTATGGGGCTGGGAACCAGACAGGCTCTGGGGCTCTGAGGGGCACCTGTCCCATGACTGGATCCCCCCAGCTTTGACCTGGGGCCAGGCAGGGGTGGGGGCAGCACTTTGATGCCTTTCCCGTCATTCCAGAGCATTGCTTGAGCACCTACTGTATCCCAGACTCCAAGTCCCCGCCCTCCTTCTCATGCACGGTGGGCAAACCTGAGAGGCAGGAGGCTGAAGAAGTGGGTAGGGAAGGTGAGGAGCAGCAGAGGGCTCAGCAGTTCAAGGGGGGCTGAGTGAGCAGCCATGGTGGGATGCGAGCAGGGAGGGGACTGCGGTGCCCCCTCTGGGGGCTCAAGGGTTGCTTCAGCGGCAGCCAGGTCTCCACCCTGACGGAAGAGCTGAGACCCAGGAGGAGGTCACAAGTCAGTGTTGGTGGACAGGAGACTGAGGTGGCTGGGTCCAGTTCAGGGCAGCTCCCCTGAGGATCTGAGGAAGAAGAGGGGCCCAGGAGGGGACAGACCCAAGTCCCCTGCTGCTCAGGAGCTGTGGGCAGGGGCTTCCTGGCAGAGATTGAGGTGGGGCAGAGGCTGGAGGAGCTCCTGGGAAGGGACGCACATACGGGGTTCCTGAAGAGGCTGTGGGATTAGGGTGCGTGGTTCCGTTGATCAGGGTCAGTGGAGAAGAGGTGGCAGGAGCTCAGGAGCCCTGCAGCCAGGGGAGGAGCCAGAATCTCATTCTACTGTGGGACTCAGAGACCAAACAGGCTTGCATCTGCCCTCCTGGGGTCCAGCAGTTTAGGGGGGGTCAGGGATGTAGGGGGCGGGAGCGAGGAGGAGCATGAGCTCCCACATTAGACCAAATTCCAGTGCTGTGTGACTCAGAGCAAGTCACTGAACCTCTCTGAGCCTTGGCTTTCTCATCGGTGAACACCAATTGGAAAGATTGTCAGAACTAAGTGAGATAATTCAGTCTTTCACTCATTTATTCCTTCAGTCATTATTTGCTGAGAACCTACTATGTGCCAGGCACTGGACTAGGTGCTAGGGCATAGTAGTGACAAACACCTTGCCCTTGGGTAGCCGACAGAGGAGATAATGTGGAAGAGTGAGCAGTGGGTTAACCCCCAGCTCAGAAGTGAGCTACTGTGTGACTTTGGGTGAATTGCTTTCCCTCTCTGGGCTTTAGCTATAAAATGGATTAATTATGGAACCCACCTCATAAGGTTATAATAAGAACAAATGAGTTCATATATGAAATGTGTTTAGCACAGAGCTGGGTACATAGTAAGTGCTCATTGTGCGCTAATGGAGGGAGGCAGACCGTCAGCGAGCAGAGGAGGGGTGGGTGTCATCAGCGGGAAGCAGCAGTACCCAGGTCTCGGCAACACGTGGGCATGCAGTAGGTGCCCACTCAGTGCTGCCTTCTCCGAGTTTCACAGCGTGGACTACGTAGAGCCCGAGGTTTGAAGTCAGCTCTGCTGATCAGGTGTCCAGGACAGGGCTTTGGGGCCGGGAGGGCAGCTCCCCGTGGTCTTCCTCGGCCTTGCCCCCTGCACCCCGACCCAACATACTCTGCAGCCTGGGTGGCCGGGGCGGGCCCAGGCCTGCCCAGCGGGTCCCCGTAATGACACTCATTACACAGGTGTCTGGCTGTGCGGTGGGGGAGGCGAGGGCCCAGGGGCTGCGTTCACATGGCACCCGGCCAGCCCACCCTGGGCCCTTCCTCATCCCTTGTGAGCTGTGCCCAGGGCGGGCAGGCGGGAGTGGGGCCAGGGGCTGGCGCGGGGCCAGCTGGCCGCCCGTGAAAGGAGGGAAAGTTGAGAAGTTTGGGTGCCAAGGACGGGTGCGGGGGGCACAGGTGTGCATGGGGCGGCAGTCGGGGCACGGGTGTGTGCGTCGCTGGCTGCTGTGTGCAGGGTGCTCCAAGGGCCACGGCCGGGGTCAGACTCTCCCACATCCGCTGAGTTGCTCCGTCCGCCGTCGTCGGTGGGCGCAGGCGGAGGCGGTCCCGGGCCAGGCCAGCCCTGGGCTCTGCTGTTTGAGAGCTCCGGAGCCGTTTCCTCCTGAATCTCCAGAGCAGGGAGAGAGGATCCTGGATGTCCTCAGCACAAGGACAAGATAGACTCCGCTCCCCAGATCTTATCACCGCTCATTGCATGCACGAATCGAAGCTTCACGCCCCACCCGTAAATGTGCACAATTAGGTGCCAATTAAAAATTGAAAGCATTGAGGAATATTTAAAGAGCGAGCTCCACGTCCAGGGAGAGACAGTCCCTAAGCGAGGGGCCAAGGCATCCCCACGAAGCTTTGGCAGGGCTGGGCTGCAGGAGGGCAGCAGGAGGGCCGGGGGCCTCACCGGAGGGTGACCTAGGCCTGAAGGATGAGGCACCCGGGAGGAAGACAGGAGCTGCCAGGGCAAAGGCCCTGGGGCAGGACCGGGCTGGGCAGTTGGCCGCGGGGGCCTGTGGAGGGGTGGGGAGTGTGGGTCTTGTCCTGGGTGCGGAAGCTCGGCCTGTGGTGGGCAGGGGGCGAGGGGCTGAGCAGGTGGGTGGGTGTGAGGAGCGTGGGGCCCCCGGGTGTGGGAATGATGGGCTCTCAGAGGTGCAGACAGGAACGTGGGCTGCTCAATTGGTGTTTGAACTATTTGCCGAGTTCAAACCCCCTGGATCCTGGAGGCTGTTATTAAGCCGGCTGTACCCTGGGGCGCCTGCCTTTATCCCCAGACAGGGCCTGGCCCGCCTGCCCCCAGGTCGACCTTGGCCCCCCAGATGGGAGTGGAGGGCAGGACGAGCACCGGCCTTGGCCCCACAGCCCCTGTGGGGCCCATCTGCGGCGAGCCCCTCTGTGCCCGGAGGAGGAAGGGCAGGGCCTCGCCTCGCGGCCAGGAGCTGGGGCAGCACCCGGAGGGCCCCGGCCAGAGCAGTCTCTCCACTTCCTTCCCTGTCCACAGCCAGCTCCTCCCAGCGTGACCGTGGGCAGGGGCCGAGGGCAGAGCCGAGTCTGAGAGGCCGCTCTTCACGGGCTGGGGTAGCGGGGAGAAGTTGCGAGCTCCCCATGGCCGCAGGAGCGCGAGCCGGCCAGGCTGCAGCCTCCTCTGCTTCCCGGAGGTCTGCAGAGGGTGCCGAGTTCCACAGCAACTGCTGACTGGTCCAGTCCTTCTCCGCCCCAGCCTGTTTCCCCTTCTGTCATTTTTAAACTAGCGATCTGAGCGCCCTTAGTCACAGGACAGTCTTGGTGCTAAAGCTCCTCTGGTATGGCCTTCTTGGCTTCCGGTCCTTACGAGGCCATAGCGACCCTCACTAGGGCCACACACCCTGCAACCTTGGTCCCGACGGTTCCCCCCAAACCCACACACCCCTCCGCTCTCTGCTGCCTCCACGGACTCATAGACTGCGGCTCCTCTCCTGCAGGTCCTGTGCTTTCTGTAAAGCAAATCTCCCGCCAGCCCTATACGGTAGACACTATTACAGATTCATTTCACAGATGGAGAAACTGAGTCTCAGAGAGGTTGAGTCTCTTGCCTAAAGCCACACAGCTTTGCGGGAAGCACAGGATTTATGAATCACGAGTCATCAGGCATCACAGACCTTGAAGCCTTTCTCTTTTCTTCTTTCCATGTTTACTCATGTTTTTCTTCACGCTGTTGCTCAGCTGTTGCTCAGCAGCTGCCTTCTCCAGGAAGCTCTCCCTGACCACCTCTCAGCCCCTCTCCCTGGTTGCACTGCCTCTTGCGACTGCCCTTCCTCAATGGCCCTATGGAGGTCTGGCAGACACAGGCAGCCCCCATGTAATCGGGCAGGTTGAGACCTTTGCCCCAGCTCTTCCCTGCAGAGGCCACCAGCCCCCACCGGATTGCACGTGCGTGCGTCTGTCACCTCCAAAGGTGCCCTGCATCCTTTTGTAATCCACCCCTCCCAACCCTGCTCCCTGCCCGCATTTCCCCACTCCCTCCGTCCTCGACTTTCGCACGCTGCGGATGGGTGCGATCAGTCCCAGTTCCCCTGAAGGGGAGTCCTGCATGGCAGCCTCCTGCTTCTCTCCCTCAGCATAACGATTCTGGGCATCTTTGTTACTGCGACCATCGGCCCCGAGCTCTGGGAGGCAGGGACTTGGCTCCATGTCTCCAGCACCGCTCAGGCTGGGCACAAAGGCAGGGCCTAAGAAATGTTGTCTGACTAGAATGCGGCTGAGCTGCAGCCACTGGGGGAGGAGCAGGCGTGGAGAGGAACCCAAAGACCTGTTCAGAAAGGCAGGTGGGGCAGCCGGGACTCATCTGGTGGCCTCATGGCCCTGGCAGACAAGTCTAAGTGCCTTCTCCGGGGCACAGTGCACAGGCTTGGGTTCAGGAGGCTCTTACTGGTGCTTTTGTCTTGCGTGGGCATCTGGCTGGTCTAGAACTATACCTGGGCGGGAGACCTGGGCCGTGTAGGGGCGGGCAGGTGGGCGGCAGGCAGAGGAAGTGGCTGCCCAGCCCTCCCCAAACCAGTCGGACTCCTCTGCGAGGTTTCTGGAGGAGTTTTGGGAGCTGAGTAAGGAGAGCAGGAGGCCGCGGGAGGAGGAATCGTTTAATTAGCGCGTATTATAGGGAGTTTCCAGTTCATGCCCCATCAGGCTGGGCTGCAGCACCGTGGAATTACTCAGGCGGTTTCCAGGTACCAGCCTCGGCCTTGAAGGCCCAGTGAGGCCCAGAGGCCTCCACACAAGCTGGAAATCCAACTAGCCAGGGTGAGAAAGGGGCAGGGGTGGGCCATGCCTCATCTGGAGACAGCGTGCCGCAAGCGCCCTGCCTGGGTGTGGGCTTCTCACTGCTGCCTTTGCCCATTGCCCAGAGCAGAGCACGGAGGCCAGGAGCTGTGGAGTCAGCTGAGATTAGACAGGGTCACCAGTGAGCAGAAAGAGCCTAAGGTCAGGGGTTGTTTTGGAACGACTCCTCTCCTGCAGGTAGCGGTGTCCTTTTGGTGCAAACTGAGCATCTCCTGCCGGCCGTGCTCAGCGCTGGGCATAGAAAGGGACATCCTGGCTCTTCCCTCCAGGTGGAGAATTCTGGTGGGGCAGACACAGGCTACTTTGTGGAATTTTGTTTTCTTGTTTGTGGAAACAAGAAGTTTGGATCAGACCAGCATTTCCTAAATGGGTTCTGAAGGACACGGATTCTCTGGGGTACTAATCGGAGTGACGAGCGAAAACGTTCATGGTTCCAGAAGTTTGGGAACTACTGGGTTCAACTCCGTTAATGTTTGTGTAGATGTTTTGTGGAGTCTTTATCGGCATGGAAAGCTCAGACAGCAGCTAGGCAGATGGGATCTGAGTCACCCTCTTGGGCACCTGAGGGTGCTCACTCACAGTTTTCCTGCCTGTGTAGTCTGGTTGGACTCACCTCCTCCAGGAAGCCTTCTCTGAATTCCCAGATTGACCTGAGTTCCTGGGAAGGCACTGGCCTGGAGTTCCCTAAGACCTTTTAATAGTGGACACCTTGGGTTGTAGCCGTCTGTTCCCACCACGCATGTGTGAGGTGCTCAAGGGCAGGGCCAGCTGTGACTTCTCTTCGTTCTGCTCCTGGAAAGGGCCAGGTGGAGGATTGAGTGTGAAAGGATGCCTAGTGATTGATGGATGGGAGGATGGCCAAATGCATGACAGATGGATCAGGGGACCATCTGTGGACAGACGAAATGGATGAAGAGATAGATAAGATAAAGGATAGAGGAACTGATGAATGAATTGACTAACAGTGAATGGATGAATAAAGAAATTAGTGGATAAATGAATGGATAAATGGATGCTGAATGGTTGGACAAGAGAATGGTTAATGGAAGATGAATTGTAGATGGATGGTGTGGATAATATCATGTGAATTATTGATGGATGGATGGATGAAAGTATAAGTATAATTGAGCAAATAAATTAATAAATACAATAATGGAGGAATTAACAAATAGCTAGATGAATAGACACATAAAGAGACAAATGAATAGATGGACAGATGGATGGATGGATGAGTGGATGAGTGGATGGATGGATGGATGGATATATGGATGGATGGATGGATAATGGATGATGGATGGATGGATGGATATATGAGTAGAAGGATGGATGATGGGTGATGGATGATGGATGGATGGATGGATGATGGATGGGTGGGTGGATGATGGTTGCATGGATGATGGATAGATGGATGGATGAGTGGATGAGTGGATGGATGAGTGGATGGATGGATAGGTGGGTGGATGGATGGATGAATGGATGAGTGCATGAGGTTGGATGGATGGATGGATGGATGGATAGATGGATGGATGAGTGGATGAGTGGATGGATGGATAGGTGGGTGGATGGATGGATGAATGGATGAGTGCATGATGGTTGGATGGATGGATGGATGGATGATGGATAGATGGATGGATGAGTGGATGGATGGATGGATGAATGGATGAGTGCATGATGGTTAGATGGATGGATAGATGGATGGATGGAGGATGGATGGATGGATATATGAGTAGATGGATGGATGATGGGTGATGGATGGATGGATGGATGGATGATGGATGGGTGGGTGGATGATGGATAGATGGATGGATGAGTGGATGAGTGGATGGATGGATGAGTGCATGATGGTTAGATGGATGGATAAATGGATGGATGGATGATGGATAGATGGATGGATGGAGTATGGACAGATGGATGGATGACGGAAGGGTGGGTGGGTGGGAGGGAGAGCTCATGTGAAGTCTCAGGATCTGAATTGAGGTCAGGATGGCAGGAAGTTACCTGTGTTGCTCTCTGAGGCAGCAGTTAATCAAGGTGTTGGAATTTGAAAGTTTACTGAAAGCTTTGAACTGTATCTCCAGAATTGTGCACATAGACATAAATGTCATTGATTTTGTGTCGGGGGAGGGGTGGTCCTTAAGCCTAGGAGCCACCTTCAGACCTAGGGGAGGAGTCCTAGGGCAGTCGGTGAACTTCTCCTCGCTCCTGGAGCCCTGCTCCTGGAGAGGAACCCAGGCCCAGCGGGTGAAGGCAGCTGAGAGGGGGCAAGGGCTTTCGTGTGGGCATTCCTCTGCTCATTTCTGCGGCTTCTCTGCAGGCCTGGGGGAGAGCCCTGCGGGGGAAATGCTGCCACTCCCGGTGGCTCGTAAGCAGATCCATCTGGTTTCTAATACTCACCAGCTGTGGGGGGCTGCAGGGCCTCAGGTGTACCTAACGCGGGCTCAGGGTGGACTGGGGACGGCTGGTGAAGCCGTAACAGCTCAGTTGAGTCCTGCAGGTCGTAGATGAAGGCAGAAGGAGTTGGGGTGCAGAGGCAGAGTCCTCCGGGCAGGGGGACAGCCAGTGTGAAGGCTCAGCGCATTGCAGGAGGGAGAGCACGGGGGACAGGCCACTGGGCTGAGGGGAGCTTCTCAGGCTGGAGGAGGGTTTGGACTTCCTTAAGGGGGTGATGGGGAGCTTCTGTTAGCTTCTGGAAATGGTTGATGCCACCCGGGCTGCTGTGTGTAACCCTGGATTTGGGGACAAGAGAGTGCCAACTGGGGGAACAGCAAGGAGGCCCCTGCAGTCACCCAGGGAGAGGTAACAGCAGATGGGTTTGAGGGACCATGGGAACGAGACTCACAGGCCTTGACAACAGAGCAAGCCATTGAGGGTGGGCCCTTTCACCAGAGGGGAAACCGAGGCAGAGGAGCAATTTGGGGAAAGCTGCTGAGTTCACTTTGGGGGCCTTGATTTGCAGGGTGTCTGGGGAGCCAGCCAGAGCAGGCATCTGGGAAAGGAGGCCGAGAGGCAGACTGGGTGCGTGCTGGCCCAAGGCCCTGCAGAAAACGGATTCCCGGGGAGTGAGTGAGATGTTCACTCCACAGACACCGCAGAGCAGCCGGTCAGCCCTACGTGCTCACCTCCGAGAAGCCGGCAGGCGCTTGGCCTGGGGCCCACAGGAAGCCCTGGAGACCGCGGGGCGGGTTCAGCGGGAGGCCGCAGGGCAGTTCCAGTCCCTGCTGTGCTCCTTGTAGGTCTTGGGTCAGTCGCTTACCCCCAGTCTCAGTTTTCTCCTCTGAGAACTGGTCGCAGAGGAAGCGGTGAAGCTTCACGGCGGTGCTGGAGGAAGCGTGTGGCTGGGAGCATGGCGCAGACACATAGGGGGACACCCGGTGACAGTCACCTAGCTCCTGGCGTTGCAGAGACAAAGGGGATGGGGAGGGAGGGATCAGGATCCTCCCAGCAAGCACATCCACAGCTGTGTCCCATGTGGCAACGGAGACCTCAGTCCCCGCCCAGGTCCCTCCACCCCCCGGCCATCTGGAGCCAGTGGGCGGAGGAGGCTGTCCCCATAGGGTGGAGGAGGGGGACCAGATGACAGCAACCTTCTCCCCTGTCCCTCAGAGCTGCTGGCACTGGGTCCTGGCCACTGTCCCCACCTTCAGTCCTGACTCGGGGTCAGGCTGCTTTGGTGCTTCTCGGACCGAGCAGTTTGCAAGCTAGGGGTCCCGGGTGAACCTGGCCCTCAGGATTTTCTTTTTTTAATGAGTGGAGTTAATATTTAAAAATCTGTAGATATCACACAAAAACCTGCATTTCCCCCCTGGAATATCAGAGTGTTCAAGCTCGGGGCCCATTGCCTGGAAGCCACACTGCGCTGGGGCTGAGGCTCTGCTCTTGTGCCCCCGTCCCCACCACTGCCTTCTTCTCAGAGAGCGAGGCTGTTCTGCCCTCACTGCCTCCGCCTGGGCCCTGGGGGAGCTGCCCCTGACTCTCCTGCCTGTTGCCTTCCACGCTGCCCCAGGCTCGGTGCTGCACCCTGGGGGATGGTGATGGGCTGAGGCTTGGCCGGGGCCTGCGGACCCGTGGGAGGCAGATCCGCATCTGCTCAAGACGGTCAGCTGGGTCTGGTCACACTACTGCAGCTCATCCCTGAGGCATGTGGGACCAGGCGCTGTGGCCCAGCCAGGGCGGGGCGTGTGTCAAGGCAGCACCCTGCTATCCAGCTGCAGCTGCGTTGGCTGAGACAGCAGAGGGGCGGCAAGGGCAGTCATTCTGAGGCAGAAGGTGCTATATCACAGAGGCAGAAAAGCTTGAATTCACACATGGCTGTGTGACATTGGGCAAGTCACCTTACCTCTCTGAGCTCTAGCTTAAGGAGAGAACCTAGCTTGTAGCCTGTGTAGGTCCTGGGGTAAGGTAGATCCTGTCTCAGCTGAGAGGAAGAAGAATCCGTTTATTGAACAAATGTTTATTTCTTGTGGGTCAGGCACAGGGGCCCCAGCAGGCCACAGCAGGGGTGGGGTCTGTGTCACTGTGGGGTTCACACTTTTATAGAGCAAGCGGGTGAGGCAGCTGTGTGTTCAGGTGTGGGGTGTTCCAGGGAGCAGGTGTGAAGGGCACCTGAGGAGAGCCCCAGGAAGAGGGCAGAAGCCAGTGGGTGTAGAGATTGCTCGATGGTCGGCGCTGTGCGTAGTGATTCTATTCCTCCCCCGCTCTAAAGTCGTTTTGATTCCCTGTCACTCTCAGACCAAGCCCAGACTCTTGCACGACACTCAGGTCCCATCACTGCCCCTCACTGTCACCCTAGCCCGACTTTTCCTCTGTGACTCCGAGTGCTGGCCTGCCTCTGCCCCTGCTGTTTCCTCTGCCTGGAGGCCCCTTCCTGACTCCACACCTTCTTTGGTTTTGTACCAGGGATTGAACCCAGGGGTGCTTACCCACTGAGCCACATCCCCAGCCCTTTTCATTTCTTATTTTGAGACAGGGTCTTGCTAAGTTGCTCAGGGCCTTGCTAAGTGGCTAAGGCTGGCCTTCAACTTGCAATCCTCCTGCCTCAGCCTCCCGAGCTGCTGGGATCACAGACGTGGGCTGCTGCTTGTTTCTGATCAGGGTTGCTTGCAGCTCAGTTGCTCTTGAACGATGGGCTGGAAAGTGAGGGAGAGAGGAAGGCCTGTCCCTGAGTAGTGTCTTTGAATGCACTCACCGTGGCCTCTGCTAGCAAGGGCAGGGTGGGGTGGGCGCAGTCCACACACATGCCCACCAACAACCTTGGGCAAGCTGCATGCGTTCTCTGGGTCCTGGCTTGTCTGCTCTGTAGGATGGGCAGGCTGATGGGCCTCCATGGGGACACTGCATTCAGGGACCGCTGCCACTTTGGTAGTGACTTGTCCTGGGCAAGGTGTGTGCACTTTTGCCCTGAGCTGATGCCAGGGACAGCTGCGAGGACGGGCACCTAAGTGTCCCCCAGGCATCTCCAGGTCAGGGAGCGCCAACTGGGTGCCCAGCTCCGGCTCTGAGTGGGCGAGTTGCCCTCCCCCTCTGGACCTGTCTCCCCCACTGAGAAAGGGGGAGAAGAGCAGGACTTGTCTCCTGGGGTGGCCAGGGAAGCCGGTGACTTCACAACTGCCCCAGTGCATGGAGCGAGCTGTTCACCAACGCCGGCTGCGTGGCGTAGGGCGCCCCTTACCTGCCTGTGCCTCGGTTTCCTACTCTGTGGGAAGGGGTGATCACAGGGCTGCCCCAGCAGAGTTGCCGGAAGGCTGAGAGAGTCCCACGTAATCAAAGGGGTCTGGAGCAGACACGCACTCTGTGATTTTATTTTTTAAAGTTTCAAACGCAGAATTTATTTAATTCAAAACCATCAAGTCATCAATGATCTATGAATAGTTCCCACGACATCTCTGTGGTCCCTGCAGTGAAATAATGGCTTAATCAACTTAACAAATTAATGAGGTGAGGAAGGAAACCTCAGGACACCTCAGGACATGCCTGGCAACCCAAGAGGATCAACGTGGTGCTCTAACCTTTAAGTGATCGTGGGCAAGTCCCTTCCGTTCTCGGACCTTCGGTCTTGTCTTCTTTCAAATAACCATGATGGCTTCCTGCCTGCTGGTGGGATTGTGTTTTGGCGCAAACTCATCACCACCACTATTTATCAAGGGCCTCCTTATGCAAAACAGCTCTGTCATCTCCCTGTTCCAGTCTCTCTCCCTGCTTCCCGTTTCCAGGAGAGGACAGTGAGGTGGCTGGGGATGCTGCCCAGGGAGAGAAGGAAGTGGGGGGCTGGGGCAGGCTGGGCTGACGCAGCTGTGATGTCAGAGACAGGCCACAGGCGGCGGCCAGCCCAGGGCTAATGTTGCCCTCTCTGCCGGCCTGGACGCCTCCCCAGAGCCCTCCCCTCTGCCCCCCTTAACCCCTTCCCGGCCTCCCTTTCCCAGACAGCCATCCCCCGGGCCCGGCCTTGCCCACAAGATTCCCAGATTTCACAACTGGGGCTGGCGCTGAATCATGTACAGTAAGTCTGGGGAGAGAAACTCCCGGCTGCCTGGCGTCCCCGGGACAGGATGGCCGCCAAGCCTGCCCTCCCTCCCAGGGCCCGGCAGAGCCAGGGATCATCCCTCTGGGCTGCTGACCAGCTGGGGGGCACAGGGCAGGACACACAACCTCTCTGGGCTGTGCCAGGGATCCAGGGTGGTGTGACTTCTAGGACTGGAGCCTTGGGGTCAGGCCACAAGATTGGTGGCCTGTACTCAAAGGTGGCCTGCCACTGAGTTGCTGGTGACCCGGAGTAGTCTCCCACTGTGACTCTAAGCTACAGCTTCCTTATCTGGAGAATGGGACAGTCACAGGACTGACCTGAGGTCACCGCGAGGACTCAGCAAGATGATCCGCGAATAGTGCTTAGCACAGGAAGTGCCCAGTAAATATTATTATTGTTGTGATGTTGGGTCCCGATGACACTGGAGGACGCTGGAGAGACCGTCCCGTCCTGGGGGTGAGGCCCTCCCGGAACAGCCCCGCCCCCTGTGATATGAGTTATTCTAATCTTCAAAAAACTTTGTCATTCCATCAACAAACACTATTGAGCCCCACTGTGTTCCAGATGCGCTACCGGGTCCTGGAGCCAGCGAAGCGATCACAGAGCACCGTAAAAGCTGTGGCTTCCCTGGAGCCTGCTTGTGGCTGAGGACATCAGGGATTTGAGCTCATTCCTGTGGGTGATCAGGGCTATGAAGGACGCAAAGCACTGACCAGGGGAGAGGGGTAGAGAAATCCCTGTGCACCAGGGTGGGTGACAGAGCCTGGGGGGGCCCCTCCTGCCCCTCCCAGGAGACCTGGACAAGGAGCCATCCCTGTGCACGGGCATGGCTGATGGGGTTCCAGGCAGGGGCCAGGCAGAGGCCCCAGGGGACTGCTGGGGACTCCTGAGCCTGTGAGGCTGGAACGAGGGAGCCTTGCAGTCCCCTGCAGCAGCTCCCTGCACCTAGGTTCCTCTGGAGCCTGACCTGTCCCTTTGGGGACAGCCTCTTGACAAGGGCCTGGCACCTTCCCATCTGGGGACCTTGGGCCCTGGAGCTGCCCATTCACAGTACAAGTCCTCCCTGCCTGGAGCCCCAGAGAACCAAGCCCTTGGGCTAAGGCTGGGACTAGGACCCCATTCCCTCCCCAAGATGGAGTGGTGCTTGGAGGACAGTGGGTCAGGAGGGGAGGGCTGCCCAGGCCAGGTGCCAGCCTCCCCACCGCTCAGCAGCCACCTGTGAATGCCCAGCGCTGGCTCTGCAGGGACTGAATGGCGAGGGGACCTGGCCTCAGCAGCTGCGTCCAGGGTCCCCAGGATCAGCTGGAGGAAGAGGGAAGCGGTGGCTTCCAGGGGTGCAGCTGGAGTCTGATTCTGGGGCGCACGGAGGGGCACCCTGAGGTGCTTAATCAGGGTCCTCAAGGATGACTCAGAAATGATCATTCATTTCCAGAAAACATCCCCTACCATCCCTGTCCAGGTCATGAGCAGCTGGCGGGCTCGACCAGGACTGGCTGCTTTGTGCCCAGGTGGCT
The DNA here is from genome assembly GCA_004027875.1 of Aplodontia rufa. Lineage (NCBI taxonomy): Eukaryota > Metazoa > Chordata > Mammalia > Rodentia > Aplodontiidae > Aplodontia > Aplodontia rufa. The sequence goes on along the minus strand of PVKS010000377.1, from coordinate 111,128 downwards.
GGGAGGTGAAGCAGTCCCATCCAGCAATCTGTGCGTGCCAGTAGGAACTGGCCACAGCACCCTGGGGCAGGCTGGCCCCACCACCTCAAGTGGCCAGAAACGTAGCCCACATCTCCCCAAGGAGGGGTGGGGTCTGAACCTGGGCCTGGGTGGCTGCCTCTGCTGCCCCCACCATGCTGGCGCTGGGGTCCGTGGGCTGGTCTGGCTATCAAAGCCGGATGTTTACGGCATGTTAAGCCCCTGCCCACCTGCTCAGGAGCTGGCCTGGGACTGAGCCAGAACCGGGGGCCACTCAGGCGGGGACCCCTCTGCATGCCTCCAGGCAGAATTACCTGCCTGGGCTAATAGCGCCCACTTCCTGCCCCTTTCATCAGTAATTAACCCTCGCAGCACCCCTCTGAAGTCAGTACTGGAGGCAGACATGTTATTAAACGCATTTTACAAGTAGGTAAACTGAGGCAGAGCCCACTGTGGCCTGGGAGCCTCTTGTTTCCCCTTGACTCAGCAGCTCAACCAGTCCCTTCTCTTCCCACAGGAAGCAGCGGCTGGCCCTGTGCCCCTTGCCCCAGGCCCCAGTTGCAGGCGAAGTCCTGAAGGCCATAGGGAGCCTGTTCCCGCCTTCTCCCCTCTCAGGAGTACAGGGCCGGGGTTCCCAGTCCATGCAAAGAGTGGAGCCTGGCTCTGCTCTGTGACCCTGGACAAGTCACTGCCCTGCTCTGGGCCTCAGTTTCCTCAGCAACACAGGGATGATCATAGCCACCTACGGACTTTGTCAACAAGCTGCAAGGGGCCTGCCCCTGGCCATCTCCTCCCTGCCTCCTGGCTGTGGCCTCCGTGGCCTCCCCACCGCCAAACCCTTCCTAGCAGGGGCCTTTGCATCTGCCTCCCCTGCCTGGAGGGCGCCCTCCCCACCCTCACTGCTTGAATTCCGAGAGCCTTGGGAGGTGTCTTGCTATCTTCCTTACGTCCTTTTTGGCTCCACAGGACAGGAATTTGGTCTGTTTGGATCCAGCATTCTCAGAACTCATCAGGTTGGGCACATAGTAGGTGTTTAAGAAACCATTGCTTCTTCCCCCTCTTTCTTGGGTGACCGCAAAGGCCCGCTGAGACATACTCTTTCCTGCTCTGGTGCCCCATGTCCCCTTGGGGACAAAGGATGGCTGGACTCAGATGGTTCTGAAGATGCCCCAGGCAGGGGACGTCAGAAGGCAGGTGAGGGGAGCTGGCCCTGCTGGTTGCAGAGCCCTGAACCGCAGCTGGCTCCTCCCCGGGGCCTTGGTTCCTTGGTTCGTAGACTCCAGGCGGAGCTCCATCTCCCTCCCTTGCACATCTGTCAGCACCTGTGGGGGAAAGAATTTGGAAGGGGGAAGAAAAAGGAAAGAAAGCAGGGTGTGAGGGGACGGTCCCCACACCTGCGTAAACAATCTGTCATCTCAGAATGCAGCAAGTTTACCACCTTTAACGCTGGTTCCGGGGCTTGTTTTCCTTGGCCAGGCCCCCGTGGACTGGAATTTCGGCTGAAGGGAGCCCAGTTGTCATCTTCTAACCATGTTCCCAGGCCTTGGGGCTGGGGACAACTCTGGCTGACACTCCACTTCCGTCCCCAGAAGTACCGGAACGTTCCTGGGATTTGGCAGCAGCCTCCAGTTCTGGAAGCTGCCCCACATTCTGGAATGTTGGAATTCAAACAGCCTCCTGCCCATTTTCCAGGGGAGGAACGTGAGGACTAGAGAGGGAAGGGGTTGGCCTGAGGAACCACAGCATACTGGGGTGAGATAGTTTGCCAGAGGATGGGGACTGTACGGACAGGTCAGTGTCCGACTCCTATTTTCCAGCAATAGCACCTGCAGTTGCCTCCTGGAGGACCTTCTTTCCATCTCAGTCCACAAGGTTTGGGGGATGCCCAAGGAACCCCATCTCCAAAAGTGCATTTGTGACCAGGTCTTGTTCCAGCCATTGGTCCTGGGACGGTCACGTGTCCAAGCTTACAGTGAGACTCTATCCAGGGACTGGGAATTGGAGAAGGCAATCCCATGGGATTGAGAGGAGCAGAGAGCTGGGCCGTGGCTGAACTCCTGGATCCAGCCATTCCTGAAAGCACACATCCTTACACTTTGGTTTCAGGAACTGCTGCATTTCCTGTTTGGGGCTAAAAACAGTTTGAACTGGGCTTCTGTCTCTTATTCTGACTGAGCTATGGGAGGAGGGGAAGGGAAGAGATTCCAAGCAGAGGAAAGAGCGTAAGACCCAAAGCAGCAATGCTAGGGAGGCGCCCATATGTCAGGGAGACGTGGAGGCCCTGGGGAGCTGAGGGGCCTGTCGGGTGTCCAGGTGGGAGCAGGGGGATCTCCAGCAGAGGGAACAGCTGAAAGGGGGGCAGCAACTGACTAGTTGGAGGCTGACTGGTGTCAGGGGACTCAGGTGAAAAGGGCACAAGTGGACCCATCACTCCTCAACTGCCGCTGCGCAGCGCAGGCTCCTCTGCCGCCACGGAGCTCTGGCCCCAGCCTGGCAGAACCCCGGGCTCCCCTGCGCTCCCAAGCCCTGGCCCGGCAGAACCCTGGGAGCCTGGGGTCCGCAAACCCAGGCACTCTTCTCACTCGGTGACATGCACCGTGGGGTCCACGTGAGATGATAGGGTCCCTGAATGGTGTAGAACCACACTGGGTCCCAGCGGGAATCATTTCGTCTGCAGATCTGCAGTCCTCCCAGACACTGGCCGATTCCCCTCCGTGAAGAAGAGCGTCCTTGGGCTGGAGCCTTCGGCACGTGGCTGCACCGGCTGCACTTCACGAAGTGTCCTGCTGAGCTGCAACAGACACAAAAGGCAACGTTTGGCTCCATGGTCTCTCCGAGCCACGCAATTGGCATGCGATGAACAGACAGAATGTCTCCACGCTGACCATCCTCTGTCCTCCCCACCCACCTCCCCTCCGAGGGCTTGGCTCTCCTGACTGCCACCTGCTTGCTCTTGAATGTTCCGTCGCCTCCGACTTCCAGAACCCCGTCTGGAGGAATCCCACAGCGTGCTGCATTTGGAGTTTGATTTTTTACCCTGTAGCCTGAGGCTTTTAAGATGCGGACCTGCGGGGCTGGGGTGCAGCTCCATGACAGAGTGCTTGCCTGGCATGCACGAAGCCCTGGGTTGCATCCCCAGCCCCAGAAAAAGAGATAAATAAAGGAAGAAAAAGAGGTGGGGGAGGCGCATGGAGGTGTGGGTAGCTGCAGATGATTCTTTTTTATTGCCATGTAGCATTTCACTGGGCCAGTTGGGCCATTTGCCAGTTGAGGGCTATTTGGACAGGTTCCAGATTTTAGCAACTGCGAACGATGCTGTTTAAACATTTGCAAACAGGTTTTTGTGTGGACATAAATTTTTGTTTATCTTGGGTAGATTCCTGGGAGTGGAATTGCTGGGTCACGTGGTGAAGCGTGAGGGCCACTGCTAACCTGTCCGCGGCGTCTCTACCCCTTTGCGTTCCCACTGGTGGTGGGTCGGTTTCGGGCACTCTCTGTCCTCGCGACACCTGTGCTGTCTGGGGGCCTTTTCTTTCCTTTTTCGTTTTTAATTTCAGCCATTCCAAGCGGTGCGCATCTCGGTGCCCATCATAGTTTAACTTGCATTTCCCTAATGATTAATTTTACTGAGCATCTTTTAAGTGACTGCTCTGCCATCTACATATTTTCTTTGGTGTGATGTCCGTTCTGACTTTTTTGGCCACTACAAAAATTGGATTGAGGGGCTGGAGCGGTGACTCAGAGGTTACGACACTTGCCTGGCATGAGCGAGTACGCGGATTCAAACCCCAGCACCTCCTACACAATGAAAGCCACGAGCAATGAAAGTCCGAGCAATGAAAGCCACGTGAAAAACTAAATAAAAAAATAAAAAAATGGATTATTGGCTTATTAATGGCTTTGGAGCATTCTTTATGTATCTGGATGCTGGCCATCGCTTCGCCAAATACGCGGTGTGCAAGTGTTTTCTCCCGGGCTGTGGCGCGTTGTTTTTTATTCTCCTGATAGGGAGACTTCTTTAACACTGATTTGCTTTCATTGTAGTTATTTTTCTGGTTACCTTTGATTTCTGTTCTTCGTTTTCTCAATTCTAGTGATAACACCACATTTTTTTATTTTAAAATAAATTGGAGTAGAAAAGTAAGGGAAGTTGGAGAAAAGCTTTGAGTGACAGTTAAGGAAAGCAGACAGCCCAAGAATGCACAGGGCAGTCACTCGAATTCCAAATGACGGGCGGCTCCAATCTGTTTTGCCGATGACTATGGACGTAGCACCCACTGCAGACCAGGCTGTGTGCTAGGTGCTAGGGTCACAGGACAAGCAGGATAGTCTCTGCCCTTTCCGTGATGCCTTCTCTCCAGTGAGCTCCTCTTCATCCCTCAAAGGCCAATTCAGATGATCCTTCCTCTGCTGAGACCTGTCACACCGCACGGCAACTTTCTGCTTCCACGTGTGTCCTCCTAGACAGGGGATGAGTCTGGCGGCCTTTGCTAGACTGCAGGAAGCTTCGTGCATATGCTCTTGATAAAGAGCATCCCCCTGGGGTGGGAGCTATTACAAGACAGCAAAGACCAGTTTGCTGATCCATCTGGTCAAAGGGGTCCGAGGCCCCTCCCTGGTGCAGTCTGCCCTGACCCCTTGCAGGCTGAGGTCTCGCCCCTTGGCCTCCCCTCCACCCACAGAGACACTAAGGGCGACCCCCGCCCCTGCCAAGCCAGCGCCTTCAGGCCCCCTTTATGTTCGGTGTCCAGTGCCCAGGGACACTTCTCCAGTGACTCATTTCCACCCTTACAGGCAGCTCTTCACTTTGACCTGTCCAGGTGACCACTTGACCCTGGCCTTCTGCCACCTGTCCCTGGCTCCTCCACTTTCCCTCGCTTTAACATGCCAAGCTCATGCCACCCAGGCCTTTGCACCTGTCCCACCTGTGGGGAACCCTTCTGCCTGGCTGTTTGCACCTAGTGACCCTCCAGGCCCTCCCAGGCCGGCAGTCAGAAGCCCTGCCTTCCGCTGTTCTTATTCTGCCGCTCCGCTTATCTTCTTTGCAGCACCCTTGTTTCTTGTGCGAGTCCCCCACTAGTGGCAGCACCTGGACAGATGTTGGTCTCTCCCTCTCTCTCCTCCCCCAGTGCCTGGCATGGCACCGAGCACATAGTAGGTACTCCATAAACATTTGTTGAGTGAATGAGCTCTCAGATGCACGCACCATCTGCCCCAGGCCAGTTGCCCTGGGGGCTCCTCCCCTCTCCTCTGGTCCCCGTGCCCAACCCAGAACAGAGTCCTGCCCACTGGGTCCAGCCAGCTGCCCGGCCCAAGGGACTTCAAATTGCCCGTGGAGGGGACCCAGCCTGAAATTCCAGCCGCTCGCGCCAAGGAGAGCCAGGCTTCCATCCCTCTGTCCTCCCCGTGGCGGGCGTGGAGGGAAAGGTGCTGCATTGAGCGCCCCCCCCCCGTCTTTGACGCCTTCCTGCCACCCCCGCTTTCTTTTGAAGAAATCAGAGCAGATCCAGCTCCTAGCCCGCGCTCAGAAGCAGGGGCTTTGCTTCACTTCTGTGTGTGTTCGGCTGATCATCTTCAATTTGCAGCGGTGCCTCACACTGGCGGCCCCTCGAAGCGAGTCCCTAAGAATAATTTGAAGGCAAGTGCTTCTTTGGGAGGTGACGGGTGAGGGGGACCTGAGGGGGGAGGGGACGTGAGACTGGGCGGGGAGAAGCGCGGACACCGATTGCGCGGTGGGCAACCGGGGCACTCGGGACCCCGGGCTCGTCCTCTGGGCGGGGCGGGCGCGGCGACTGAGCATGCGCACTGCAGCTCCTCCCCGCGATCCCAGGCCTCCCTCCCGCCCCTCGCAGGTGCGCAGAGCGCAGGTGTGCAGGTGCTGGCGGCTGGGACTGGGTCCGCGGTCACTGCAGGGTGAGTAAGGGGGAGGGGACATGGGCGGGGCGCCGACAGGTGTCTCAATCGTTGCAAGCAGGGATAAAACTTTTTCTGTTTAAAACTGTTTATGTAAAAATCTGAAAGTGCAGTTGGTTTAAAGAGAGCTTTGTAACAGTGTACGGGAGGGACTTGAATGTGCTTTCTAAAGGCCTCCCAGAGGCTACCAGGCAAGCAGGTCTCCTTCACAGCACTCCGGGATGGTGTGTTTGGGGTTTGAAAAGACCCCGCCTTCTCCCAGCTTGCGGGGTTCAGACCCCCACATCGCCCTGGGTGCTCAGGAGTTCTAGCAAGGGCCTGGGACGTGCAGGCAAAAGCCCTGTGTGGCTTGGGGTTTGATCTCAACCTCTCTGGGCCTGTGTGTTAGAGGGGTGTTCCCCAGGCGTATGGGAGAGTAAGCGCGAGAGAATACCATGCCTGTGCTAGAAAAGGAGGCTGAAGAGGGAGGCCTGGCTCCTCCTTGCCCTAGACAAAACGCATAGGAAATGAGACAGTTGGTATTGACAGCCGAAGGGGGCAGACACATCAGGGGGACAGAATAGTCCAGAAATCAACACAGGTGTCACCTAAGCTAGTGCATAGGATGCGCGGGAAGGGATTTCCCAAGGGAGGCGCCATCAGCAGGATTCTCTGGATTACGTAGGTGGGGGCGGAAGTTCTAACAGGCTCCCATCCATGCCCCCCATGCACCTGTGGGGCCCTGGGGGGGGGGCTCAAGCTCGTGGACCAGGTTACCTGGCATCTGCCTTGGGAATGTCAGACACCCCCAGTGCCAGAGTCAGGCAACAGTACCCGCCTCTCCCTGTGTAGTTCTTTTACTCTTCTGATTAACCCTGAGAGAAAGTGTCATGTGGGGGACTTGGTGGCTTGGACACCCTCCTGGCTTGCTCATCTCCCTTTATGAGGCAGGACAGGCCGCAAGCTCAAAGCCTTCTGCAGGCAACACAGTCCGGCCAGAACTTAATAACATTCTTTTGTGATCATTATTCTTTCTTTCTTTCTACCTCCCCCTTCTGTTACCAGGGATAGTACCTAGGGGTGCTTACCCACTGAGCCACATCCCCAGCCCTTCTTGTTTTTGTTTTGAGACAGGTCTCACTAAGTTGCTTAGGGCCTCACTAAGTTGCTGAGGCTGGCTTTGAACTTGCGATCCTCCTGCCTCAGCCTCCTGAGTTGCTGGGATTGCAGGTGTGCGCCACTGAGCCTGACTTCTGGTGATCATGCTATTTAAGGCTACTTTCCAGTTATAGGAGCCAATGTTTGTTTTCTCTTTCTGATAGTCATACAAAGTTTCCTTTAAAAATCAGTTTATCGATTCACGATGCAATGGGGCAAGAACCTTCAGAAGGTGATGTGAGGGTCACTGTTGTGGTCATTTCCAGAAGAGAGGCATCCACAGAGACAGAATGCAGCCGGTCAGTTGCTAAGGGCTGAGGGTGGGGCAGGGCGAGTGACTCGCTGCGCAGTGGATGCTGGGTCTCCTTTAGGCGTGATGAAAGTGTTTTGCAACTAGTTGAAGGTGGTGGTTGCTCAAGAAAATACCGAAAGGCCACTGAGTGGTTCACTTGCAGATGGCTAATGGGATGTTATGTGCATTTCACCTCAGTAAATCATTTGTTAAAAACCAACCAAACAACAAAAAAATCGATTTACTTAAGAAAAAGCATGGATGACTTTAAAGAGGACTTCTAAGTGAGGTTTGAGAAACACTGGCGAAGAGGAGGAGGCCGGGGCCTGCGCAGGCCTGAAATGCCCTCTGCCTGCAGACAGCGCCCTGTGCACCCCGGGAGCCCCACCCAAGCCTCCCCTCTGCAGGATGCCCCCTGAGCCCCGGCCTGCAGCCGGTCAGACCTGGGCGGGAGGGACCTTGCTAAGAGGGTCTCAGTCTCCTCCACTGTACGATGGGGGCTCAGTCACCACGCAGCACGGTTTGGGACGGGGCCTGGTGCGGAGCAGGTAACCTTGGTCCACGCTTGTGGCCTAGCACCAGTCACCCCAGAACTACATTTATTTTCCTCGTGTTTTCTAGACTTAGGGCAAAGTCCTGGACTTTGTGATCTCTGGATCTTGTTACTGCACATAGTAGGTACTCAAGAAGGTCACACTGATGGATATCAAAGAAACTTCCAGAATCTCATCTCTTCTGTCCACCATGGTCCCCACCCTGGTGCAGCCCCCTGCATGGCTCACCACGCCCCAGTCACAGCCAGCAGGGTCCTGGGAGAACCTGGGTCCCATCCTGGCCTCCCCCAGCTCGGAAGCTTTGGCCTCAGGGACCTGCACATCTATCCACTGCCCTCTCCCTGTGAGCCTTCTCGCTGTGGCCTGCACACTCCAGGCCTCTCCCAGGGCCTGCACTTGCCCTTGTCCCCCCCAGCACCACCGCCATCACTGTCTCCCCGCCTCCGACCTGCTCCCCAGATTCTGCTCTTTACATCCCAGCAAAGCCCTTGGCCAGGGCCCCAGCAAGCAGCACTGGAGCTGCCCCCAGGTCTTGCTTTCAGTTTGGGACCAGAGGCAGGCACGGGGGAGGCAGTGCCCGGGCTGTACCTGGTGCAGAGGCCACTGCCTCCCGCTGCTGCAGTGGGAGGAGCCCTGCCTGGCTGGAAGGGGTTCCGGGCTGCAGGACAGGACCCCGCATCCTCCTCTGCTCACCTGATTGCTGACTCAGACCCCCCTCACCCCAGGGGGCCGCAGCCCCACCCCTTGATGGGAAGCTGGCTGGGCTGCAGGGCCTGGCAGGGCGGGACACTGAGTCACTGCCTGCACCGCCCGCCCGCCCTGGCGGCCCACCTCGACCCCTTTCCAGGAGCTTGGCCTGTGCTGGGCCTCCTTCTCTGGAACCCTCCGTCTGGGCAAGGCCCCAGTGAAGAGTCACCTTCTGGAAGTGTCAGCGGTGCCTTCTGGCCTGAAGGGGAAAAGACAATGACAGCCGTAGGGATGACAGCAGCAGAGGCCCGCTCACCTGAGCCACAGACCTCCTGATGCGTCACCCAGCTCAGCCAGCCCCGGCCATGGTCCTGGGAGGGGGACGCTCACTGCCCGAAGCTCAGTGGTCAGGAATTAGCCAAGGCCACCAACGGCGACGCCAGCCCCCTCTCTGGGCAGGCGCTGAGAGAGAGGCACCTGGGCATGGCACCGAGCCGGCTAACCCCACCAGCACCCTGGAGGTGGAGAGTTCCCGATGTCCTTCTGCTAGGGGGAGTCTAAGGCCCGTTCCAGACACAGAGCCAGAGCACGGCAGAGGCTGGGTGCAAGCCCAGCGTGCGTTCTTCCAGCACCACGAGGCCAGAGTCCTTTCCGCTGAACGGTGGACAACATCTCTGAAGGACTGTGTGACCCAATGGTAGAAGAGCCTGCAGCTTCCAGTTGCCTCTCCCGCTCCCTTTGGCCTTCCGGAACCTACTCCCACCACCCATCTTTCCATCCATGCGTTCATCCTCCCAGCCGCGCACCCAGCCAGCCGCGGGACACACAGCTTCCGTCCATCCTCGGTACCCCATGTTTTCCTCTGTCCACCGCCCACACGCTCCTCTGTCCTGCCCACCCCGCATCCCGTCTCTCCATCCTGCCACCCGCCCACCCACTCATCTATTCCTCCTGCGCCCCCCATGCCCCTCTTCCCTATGACCCCCTCGGGCCCATGCAGATGGTGGCCCCGTGCACCGTCCTTGGCACTGCTGTACCTTCCGCCAGGAGAAATGCGCCTAATTAGGTTTCTGTTTATTTGTTGTTCCAAGAAGGCTAATTGTGGGGTTTGTAAACAGCCCTTTGATGGCTGGGGAGTTACTTAAGAGGACAGTTAAATAAACAACCATTGGGTGGAAAAGAGGGCACATCGCAGGGGAAAGGAGCCCGGGCTGCCTCGCTGCAGGGAGGGGACGGAGCTCCAGGGCACCTGAACGGTGGCGGCAGCAGCTCGCCTGGGCTGGGCGTACACCGTGCCAGCTGCTGGGCCCAGCAGGCCTCTTGGCAGCTCCCGGCGATGGAAAATGTGGTCCTCACTGAAGGGCAGTGGACTGAGGCCTGGGACCAGGAGGCTGCGCGCTGGAGGCCATGCATCTGGGAAGTAGCACAGCGTGACATCGAACTGAGCCTGTCCCCAGCAATATGGCCATGATAACAAATAGTCACCACACCTGCCGTGCACTGGGCGTGGCCCTAAGAGCCTCTTCCCCTGTGTCCCGTGAGGTGACACCGTCTCCATCCCAGCACACGCCAGATCCTGCACAGGTCCCGGCTAGGAAGCAGCAGAACCACTTTCAACTAAATGTGGGCCAAAGTCCTGTTCCCTCCCAGAGCATTCAGTGCAAAGCTTCCTCATGCATGAAACCTGCGAAGATCTGGAGAACACACATGGCCACTTTTTTTTTTTTTAAGAGAGAGGGACAGTGAGAGAGTGAGAGAGAGAGACAGAAAGAGAGAATCAATTGAGAGGAGAGAGAGAAAGAGAGAATCAATTTTGGTTCATTTCTCCTGTGGGTTTTGCTGCTCTGACACTTCATTGTGTATGTGGTGCTGGGGTTCAAACCCGTGACCTCGTGCATGCTAGGCCAGCACTGTAACCACTGAGCCACTGCTCCAGCCCCTGGCCAAACATTTTTTAAGAATGATATTTCATCTGTTGTGTAATCTCCAAAAACACTGTGAAATCGTAACTGGACCACCACCCTTATTGCTTACGGCAGGGTTGGCAAGTTTTTATGCAAAGGGCCACGTGATGAAGGTCCTAAGAACCCTGCCATGGTGGGAAACACTCCCCACAGGGTGTAGGTGGTCACTATGGCCGAGTGCCCATAAAACCATGCAGGGAAATAGCTGGCAGGCTGCATCTGACCAGAGCTCTGTGTGGACTCGTATTCACCAAACCACGCTCTCCGTCCTTTCATGGTGACTCGCAAATTTTTAAGGACAGTTCCAGCAGGGCCATTTCACCTCCAGGCCATTCACTAGCCAAGCTTCCTAAACGCTATTTCTGGGTTTACCAGTTACTCAAGGGGTTTGCACATTCCTGGCACCAACCTGATTCCTTCATCCATGACGTGGACACACAATGACACCTTCAAGGGCTCCTCAGCTTGGTTGACCACCTGCCAGGGACACTGCGCCAAATTCTGTAAACTTTAGCTTTGAAAAAAGACATTGTAGGGCTGGAGCGGTGGCTTGGTGGTTATGGCGCTTGCCCGGCATGCGCAGGTACAGGGGTTCAAACCCCAGCACCACGTACACAACTGAGCGTCAGAGCAACGAAAGCCACATGAAAAATTCAACAAAAATTGATTCTCTCTCTCTCTCACTGTCCTTCTGCCTCTAAAAAAAAAAAAAAAAAAAAAAAACAAGACAAAGAAAGAAAGAAAAAGACACTGGAAAGTGAAAGCTGAGAAGCCCGGTGTCGGGGACTCCATAGCTGTCTTCTATTTCTGTGGTGACAAGGACAACAAAACAACAACGAAAGGAGGACACAGTAGAGGTGTTACAAATGAGCTCCTGGGAACTAAACAGTGAGATCAGAAAGATCCCCTTCCTCTCCACCCCCACAGGTCACTCCCCAGACTCAGAAAAGCGTGAGCCTAGGGGGAGCAGCATGTGGCTACCCCAAAGTTAAAGGACAAATGACGACCTGGGTAAAAAATATTTGAAACATAAATATAGACAGATGAATTGTTTCCATAGTATGTAAACATTTCCTGCGGAGCAATAAGAAGGGAAGCAAACCCGGTGGAGTAATCAGTGGAGGCGGTGAACAGGCAGCTTGCAGAAAATGAAATGCAGACGGAGGGCGGATAACCGAGCTCGGTGTTCAGCCTCGCTAGCGACCGGGCGAACGCAAATCAAAGCAACCTGAGAGAAGGTCCCCCTACCCCCGGCTGACACAGTGAGCAACTGAGGCAGAAAGACTGGGAAAACGGTTGCACCGACGTAAACTGGAGTTGTTTATGTTTCAGGAAAACCAAAAATCCATGTTTTCTACACCTCGGCAATTCCATTAGCTGCCGTGTGCATTAGAGAAGAGACAAGGAATTTGGACCAAGATGACCACCGGAAGCCCCGACTGGGCAAGGGCTGGTCACCGTGCCGGGGTCGGGGCTCCCCACCTGCCTCCGTTGTGGACATCACCTGCTCTGGCCAGCGTGCCTCAGCCTAGCAGATGCACCTGGAAGCGGGGACAGTCCAGCGGGAGCAGAGGTGGCTTACTGACCCAGGCACGGGCTGTGCTTTGGAGCACTGCCCCTGCTGATCTTCACCCTGGCTCTTCACCCTCCTGGGCTCCCCAGATGTTCTGTTTTATTTTGAACTTTGCACATGTGCAGAGGAGTGTGCCAATCGTAAGTGACAACCCAATGAACCCCCACAGGTGTGCACACCTGTATCATGGCTCCACTTCAGAACAACATCCGGTTCCCGAGCCTGCTTCCTAGGTGACCATGGGAGTTGTGGCTCTTTCCAGAACTCCATATAGACGGCTCCTGCTGCGTCTGGTCCCTTCCTCTGCTCTTGATGTCCCTGAGGTCACTTATGCTGCTGCGAGGTGCTGGTCACTCGCTCTCCCCAGGGCCTGCCTTCGTCGCCTTGCTCCACCGAGGGGCACCTGGGTCCTCTCCAGTCGGGGCTGTGTGCAGACACCGCGGGCCGTCCCGTCTCCTGGTGACATCTGTTGTGTCCTGCCAAGCACAGATGTGCTACTGCTAGGTCCTTTCCAACTGCTGTTTCCCTTTACTAGAAGCGGACAGCGTTTCCAGAGGCTCGTGCAGTTTTGCGATTCTGCCGGTTGCATGCGAGCGTTCAGGGAGCTCCAATCGTCACCAGCTCTCCGGATTTCCTGATTTTTAGCGTTCCTATGGGAACACAGTGGTTATCTCAGGGTGGTTAATTTGCATTTCCCTGGTGGTCGAGGATGATAGCACTTACCTGTGGACTGGTCCTCTGGGCGTCCCCCTCTGACCCACCTGCTCAGGTCTTTGCTTTTCTTGCTTATTGGATTGAGTGTCCGGTCCCCTCCCCAAGTGCCTTTAATCATTGTTTCTGTTTAGATTGCTTCTTCTGCCAGGGTTCCCCGGAGAAACAAAAGCAACTGTGTGTGTTTCGTTTCATTCTTAAAGGAATTGGCTTCTCTACTGGGCAAGCTCAGCGAGCCTGAAGTGTGTGGGCCAGTGACTCCCCAAGTTCAGTGTCAGAGTCCAGAGCAGAATCCGTCCGCAGAGGCCTTGGCCCGAGCTGCAGGCCGCCGCTGATTGAACCGGGCCATCTCCATCTTTTGCTTTCTTTTCTTTTTTTTAAAAGAGAAATTGGGAGAAAGAGAGAGAGAATCAAATTTATTTTTTCATCTAGTTTGTTTTTCTGACACTTAGTTGTGTGTGTGTGGTGCTGGGATTCAAACCCAGGTCCTCCTGCATGCCAGGCAAGTGCTCTACTGCTGAGCCACCACCTCAGTCCCCACAGCTCCAGCCCCACTGTTTACACTTTTTTTTTTTTAAAGAAAGGGACAGTGAGAGAGAGAGAGAGAGAGAGAGAGAGAATCAATTTTACTTAGTTTTTTCACATGGCTTTTGTTGCTCTAACACTTTGCTGTGTACGTGGTGCTGGGGTTCAAACCTGCACCCTCGCACATGGCAGGCAAGCGCCGTTACCGCTGAGCCACCGCTCCAGCCCTCCCAGTTTGCATTTTTGAGGGTAATGCCGTTTATGTAGAATCAACTGATTGTAGATATGAGTCACACCCACAGAATACTTCAACAGCAACCCCAGACTGGCATGTGACCAAACAGCTGGGCACTGTCACCTGGCTAAGTTGTCCTGTAAGTCCAGCCTTCGAGACCATCCAGAGTTGTTTATGGTGCCTTCAATCCTGAGCCCTGTCTGATCCGCCAGTCATACTCACACATGCACTCACACCCACACCTGCACACTCACACCTACACAGTTAGACACACACTCACGCTCACACCACACACGCCTACATGGCCATACACACACTCGCACAATGCACACTCACACCACACACTTACACCTACATGGTCATACACACACTCACATCCATGCATTGCACACTCACTCACACAGTCATACCCACACACTCACACCTACAAGTCACACACACTCACACCCATACAATGCACACTCACACCCACCCACCCAATGCACGCTCATACCACACACTTACACCTACATGGTCGCACACACACTCACACAACCACACAATCATACACAGTCATACACACACCCACACAATGCACACTCACACCACACACCCCCACGCAATGCACAGTCATGCCACACACACCCACGCAATGCACACTCACACCACACACTTACACCTACATGGTCATACACACGCTCACACTCATGCAATGCACACTCACACCCACACAATCATACCCACACACTCACACCTACATGGTTATACACACACTCACATTCACACCCACACACATGCACACTGGCACACACACAATCGCAGCATTATTAGGCACTTCTTTTGCAAGTGCACAGAAATTATGACCGGGAAGGAAGTCAAAGGGAATTTGAATTATAAGCTGTAACAGTGAAAAGATTTTAGAGAGCGTAATGATGTGTTTTGTAATTAAACTTAATTTTTAAGTAGAAACACTTTTAAAAGAAAGAGAAAGGAGTCCTGAAGTCCTCATTATTCACCCAGCAGACGTTCCTGGGCGTTCGGTAGCTGCCAGCTGTTGGGGACGCGGGGTGAGATGGCCGCCTGTCGGCCGCCTACCTGGCCTCAGTGCCTTTGCACGCTGCTCAGCCACACCTGCCGGTCATTCCTCGCCTGGCCTGCCCACCCCACCTGCTGGCGCCCCAGAGCTGCTTTTCCTACCTAGGCTTATTTTTCTTCCTCAACGCCTCATCTTCTGTCATGGTGTTCAATTCTTAAATAGTTGCTTGCTGTTCAACTTCCTGCTGAGAACGTCAGCCCCAGGAGCACGGGGACTTTATTCGTGGCTGTGTACCCAGTGCCCAGTCAGGGCCTCCCTGCCGTGGTGTTCCATGGGTGCTTGCGGGTTGGGTGGGCTGGGTGGATAAATGGGTGGGGGACACTTGGATGGATAGCTGGGTGGGTGCCCCATGCCTGAAGGGTCCTTTTTAATTTTTTTCCGAGAGAGTGAGAGAGAGTGAAATGCATCAGGTTTTAGTTTGTCGTCCACTTAGTTGTATATGTTCTGCTGGGGTTCGAACCCAAGTCCCCGTGCTGCGCCCTAGCAGCTCCAGCATCGGGACTCCTGCTCTGGGCAAACCAAAGCGTTTCTTCTCCCGCGCCCGCCCACCACCGCAGCCGTGGGAAGTTCCTGGCAGTCAGCAACTGAACTTAGCTGCAACTGAACTTTGAGGCTTAGCCTGTAGAGCCGGGCCCTGGGGGCTCCTGTGGTCCACTGAGGGGTGGGCGTCAGGCAGCATGGGGCACCACGCAGGGTGATCTGTCCATGGGTGGACCCTAAGTTTGCAGGGGGAGGGAAAGGTGATGTTGGCTTACAGACCGGCAGGGACAGTGTTCCCTCTTGTCCTCCAGAGTCCTCCCAGGGCCCCAGGGTCAGAAGGGCCCTTGGAGCTCTCGAAGCAGACCCCTGAGGGCTTCGGTCAAGATCCCTATTGCACAGAGGGACTAAGAAGCCCCAGGGTGGCCCAGATGGGGTGCAGAAGGCAGGTTTAGACCCAGCAGTGGTGTGGGCAAAGGGCTCCCTGCACCCTGCCTCTCCTGCCTCACCCTGGGCACCAGATCCACCGTCCTTCTCCAACGCCTCCTTGTGGGGCGAACCCAGATGGGCCTCTTTCTCTCCCTGGGTCTGTTTTTCCCTCTGTGACCCGGGAGGCTTGCTGGGCCCCCATCCTGACATTGCTGCTTCCTGCCACGGTGCTGGGCTCTATTCGGGCCCCCACACTGTGGGACAGAGTGGCTGGAGAGGCCAGACAGGCACCCCCATCCCCACCAGGGCCCCCGCACGCCGTGGGGGCTCTTGCCTGAGCCCTGCTGGCCTTCCAGATGTCCACCTGCCAACCAAGGCTGGGCTCTGCTGCCGCATGGGGGCCCCGGCTGGAGGCTCCTGCAGCAGGCTGGACGGCAGCCGTTACCCCGCTGGGCTCTCCCCTCAATCAAAGGCTGGCCGCTTGCCAGTCTCCTGCCTTCGTCCAGGCCGACTTGGATCTTGTTCAAGTGAACTCAAAGGCCAGGTGGATAATTAGAGCAGTGATTGGGGAAGTTGGCACCCACTGGCTCGCCAGCCGTACCCAAACACCCTTGAGGTGTGGGGGCGATCGCCGCTCCGAAGCCCGTTCAGACTCTGACCTGAGCGTGCGGGGGACGTCCGGGCCCACGGTGCTGCTGCTCCTGGCCTGCGGCTCTGGCCTCCTCAGCCTCCTTTCCAAATTTCACTCTGCACACTTGGGGCACGCAGGGACAAGGTTGGGGACAGGCAACCAGAGTCCGTTCTGGGAGGGAGGCTGGGAGAAGTGCGGAGACTACGCCAATCAGAGACTAAAAGCAAAGAAACTGACACACACGTGGCCAGGTCAGAGCCAAAGACACAGGGCCAAGCAAGAGGCCGAAGAGCAGGCGGATGATTGACATGTGCGGGACCTCAGGCTCCGCGGCCCGCCGTGATTACCTGGGGAGCTTTAAAGAAGCCACCTGGCTCCCCACCCTCGGGGCCACTGCAGGGGTCTCGGGGCAGGACCCTGGGGACAGCCTTCAAGCCACAAGAGGCCCAGGCTGAGAGCCTCGGGGGCACCTGTGCGGTACCCCCATCTCCTGCGGAGATGCTGCCAGGACAAACGTGAGGGGAGACCTGGTGCCCGGGACGCTGTGCTCTGCCTCACGCAGCCTGCGGGTAGGATTCTCAACCCCGACTTCCTACAAGGGGAAACTGAGGTTTACAGCTAGCCCATGGTGGTGCAAGCTTTCTCCTGGTCCCGGATGCACTCCTGACCCAGGGGTCCACCCACTCCCGGCTCTCCAAAGTCGCTCCCTCCGGTGCCCTTTGACCCACTTGCTTAGAAGCCACCTGGAGTTGCTGCTGCTGTTTCCCATAAATACCTCATGGTCTTTATTATTTTAAACCTCGACACACAGACAAATCCCACATCACAAGGGCTGAGTGGTTCCAGGAGGTGGGAGCTTCGTTCCAAAGGTCACGGCTGTATGAGCTACGTTTATTAGAGCTTATTATAAATTGTTCAAACCCCATGAAAGGTGGGAAGTCTTAAAATTACTTCTCCCCAAAACTGGCGCCGCCCTGCCCTGGAAGCTCTCTGACCTGCCTCATAAGGAATTATTAATTACGATTTGTTTTCATAATTGTCCACTTGGAGTCTTGGATGATACACGCTCCAACTTGTCTGTCCTTTAAAAAAAGGAATCAAAGGTTCATGGAAATCAGTTATATTTAACTAGTGGAATTTATTGGGCTCAGTCCTGGATTTGCTGTGTGACCTTGAGTAAAGTCCATTCCCTCTCTGGATCTCTGGTTTTCTAGTTGTAGAAGGAAGACTGTGTCTTAATATGGACTGTATTAATATGTCCCAAACCATGAACATGCCCGGGGTATTCAAGAAGAATTTAAGTTATACATAGATGGTCACTGTATAAATAGCATTTTTATTTCAGTTTTTAAAATCTGACAGTATTGTAGCGTTCCATTTGTAGATGCAGACATTTCTGGTCATTGGGATAGTCGACAGCGGGGACGCACCCTGAGTGAAGTATGCTCAATCGTCTTCAACAGGTAGACCGAAGATCACCCTGGTAGACCCTATCAAAAGGTGATTTTTATTTTTTGTGTTTATGTTGGTGGGGAGGATTGAACCCAGGGGCACTTGGCCACAACATCCCCAGGCCTTTTTTCGATATTTTTTTCTTTTGAGACACGGTCGTACTAAGTTGCTAAGGCTGGCCTCCAACTTGCAATCCTCCTGCCTCAGCCTCCCCAGTCACTGGGATTATAGGTGTGTACCACCGTGCTTGACCAAAACCTGTTTTTTGACAGCCAAGAGAGGTGAGAAGGTGGAGAGAGAAGCCCCTCAGCCATCTTGGCCCAGAATGGCGACAGGTCACTTCCCCTTACATCCCATTGGCTGGCTCTGGTCACGTGATTCCCCGAAGCCACAGAGGCAGTTTGGAGGCTTCTTCCCCTGGCTTGGCCCTGACTTGCCAACAACTCTACTCTTCAGAGGCAGAGCAGGAGTCTTCGGTGGACCCTTGGTCATCTCTGCTCAGATGAATAACTTTGAGGGACAGAGTTTGTCACTGTTTGTCACTGGCTGGAAATGCAGGATCTTCTGTGATTAGGAGGACTCGGTCTGTGGAGTTAGGGTTCCGCTGCGGCAGCCACGATCACCTGGTAGTGGCAGAGGGAGGGACACAGATCAGTGGAACAGCGTGGAGAACCCAGGGATGCTCCCCCGATTTCGACGCGGTTGCAGAAGTCACTCGTGGACAGCGGGCAGCTTGTTTCAACACCCAGAGCTCAACGCAGCACCCACGTGCAAGAAGAAAAGAGCGCTCATCAGAGGCAAAAGTCAACAAACTGGACCTCATCAAAATTAAAAACTGCTGCGTGAAAGTCTCTGTAAGACGGAAAGAACGCTGCAGCCGGGGAGAGAGCTGACAGAGGACCGGGCAGCAGCTGAGAGCGTCCCCATGGAAAACCAGCAGAAGACAGCGGCAGGCGGCTCAGCCAGCGCCCTGGGGTGCGAACGGGCACGGGGAGGTGGTCGGCACCCTGGCCGCGAGCACACACTCGAAAGCCACTCGAGATCTCGCCACCCCCCTACCAGAAAGACTACAGCGGGAAAACCATGGGCGCTGGACGCTGAGGACAGGAAAGGAGGTCACCGCGGGCACCCGGAGAGTGCGGGGAAGGCGTCAGTATTCGAGGAGTGACTTCCCGAAGCCGCCTGCGACCCAGCCTGTGAACCCCCAGAGCCGGGAGGGGACCGAGGGGACT
Organism: Aplodontia rufa; assembly: GCA_004027875.1. NCBI lineage: Eukaryota > Metazoa > Chordata > Mammalia > Rodentia > Aplodontiidae > Aplodontia > Aplodontia rufa. Next base: position 92,223 of record PVKS010000377.1, on the reverse strand, counting down.
CTTAGGTGTACACAAAAGCCGTCCACCCAGTGGGTGGCAGATGACGTCCACCGGCTGTGGGTGGATAAGGAAGGGTCGCACCCTGCTCCGCACGGAGAGGAATAAAACACCAACGCGCATGGGGAATGGAGCCGAGCTGCCTGGGAGAGTGACGCCAAGGCCACGGCCAAGGGTTGCGCTGTGCAATTCCATTTATAGAACGTTCTTGAAACCACACAGTCATAGAGATGGAGAGGAGCTCGGTGCAGCCGTGGTCAGGGGCAGGGAGAGGGGTGGAAGTGGGGGAGGCCGTGAAAGGGCTCCTGGAGGGAGGGCGTGTCCCAGGGCACCGGTGTCAACATCCTGGCCACGATATCTGCCACACTGTGCCGGCCGGTGCCACTGAGGGGGGTTGGAGCGTGCACGTGGGTCTCTGCTTATTTCACCTGCTTGTCCATCTGCAGGAAGCTCAGAAGCAAAATCAAATGGAGACAGCACACTGTGTGTACCCAGGCACTGCTGAATGCCATTGTGTCCGTGTTGACAGGGAGGATCACAGGGTCCTCAGGCATCAGTGTGTGGCTGGCTGGCGGGATGGCCTCTCGCCTCCCGGGGTCTCAGTTTCCACCCGCGTGAGGATTGGCGCATAGCTAAGGGTTGATCCGAGAAGCGTGCGGAACACAGCGCTGGCCTGAGGTCGCGGCTCAGCAAGGACCGTCGCTGCTCAGGGCGGTGGAGAAGCCAGCGGCAGGTGGAAGCTTAGACCTCAGCCACCCTCCGACGGCCTCAGAGGGGCTCAGAGCCCAGCCTCACAGGAGACCAGAGCCCTCGGTTCCTAGATCTCCCCTCTCTGAAGCAAAGAGCCAGAACAGAACCAGGGCTCATGCTCACCTACTGTGTGCCCTGCGAGGTTCTCCCAGCCGTCACCACTCTCCCTACCTACGAGGGAGCAAACCCAGGCTACAGCAGTGAATGCTCTGGTCCAAGCTCGTGCACACAGAGCCGAGATCCCAGCCCTGCTCTGCTGCCTCTAGCCCAGGGTCATTTTCGCTGTGAGTGTCGACCTTGCCACTTACAAAGTGTCTACCGTAGTCAACGACCGTGCTTGGCTCTTGACATCATGGCGTAGCTCTTCCTCTCAGAGAACAGGAAACAGGGATGGAGAGGATGTGTGAGCAGCGTGGACTGAGCGGCCAAAGAGCAGCTGTCCCCTGGGCTGGCTCTGGGTGCGCCCTGCCGACCTGGCTTCAGGACTTGCAAACGCTGAGTCAGACGCTCGAGGCCTCCGGGCCACCTGAACGTCAGCCCTGCAGGGTCCCCCCACCCCTGGCCAGGCCAACAGAGTGGCAGTTGTAAGAGACTTGAGGTGGCGGTGGTAGTGACAACTTCCTTTTGAGTAATGACATTTACTGAAAAGCAATTCTGCTTTCAGCACCAGAAGTTCACCACCCCGGTGACAGTCGCCTAAGAATACCTTCCCCCAACCACAGCTCCCAGTCACGGGGGCTTCTGCTCAGCCACCGGGAGAGTTTCAATTTGGTGTTAAGGGAAAACCAAATACCACAACTGCTGGAGAAGCACAGGGGGTGAAGCGAGGGACCAGGTGGCATGAACCACAGTCCCTGAGTCCCCTGGGGAGGCTCTGGGTGGTGGCCCGACCCCTTGGCCTCAGTTACTGGAAAGACAGCGGACGAACTCAGAGCGAAACTGACGGGCTGACAATTTCTCTTCCTTTTACAAGAAAAAGAAAGTGATCGTCCTGTCGAGCTTGGGTCTGCAGGCCAGGGACTTACCCTGGGCTCTCTGCGAAGGAGAGCGATGGCCACCTGCACTGGGTCCCTCGATGGCTCGTTCTCTTACACATCCGCGTGCACTTGAGAGGGAGGGAGTCACTCGGCTCAGCCCAGCCTGGGCCCTGGGCAGCTGCCAGGAGGCTGAGAGCGGGGAGCGCCTGGCCGGGATGGGACAGGAGGTCAGGGCTCCCCAAGCCCCTACCAGGCCTCCTGGCTGATGCGGGGCAGCTGAGGCCTGGAAATGCCCGGCTTTGGGAGTCTCAGCTGCAGGCTGCTACCCCGCATCCGGGGTGAGAGGCTTCACCTTTCTGAGCCTCTAAGACGGGGACATGGGAAGCCAGTCCTTGTGCTGCTCAGGGCCTCACATGGCTCCCACTCACTCGGCAGGAAAGCCGCCAGGCCCCACAGGACCTGTCCTTGCTCATTCGCTCTGGTCTGTCCTGGTCCCTCTCTCCAGCCATGCCGGGCTCCACTTCCTTCCTCCCGCACGCCATCACCTGCTGCCTCAGGTCCTTTGCACTGGCGGCCATTCCTCCACCCACAGCACTGTCCTTCCCCTGTTCGGGCTGCTGCACAGGTGGTCCCTGGCACCTCTTATCTCTTACCGAGTTAATGTTTTCCCTCCACGCCTGACATTGCCTCTGGGGAGCTGTGAGCTCCACGTGGGCAGGGTCCGGCTCTGCGTGGCTCTCCATTAGGTCTCTAGAGCTGGCCCAAGAATGTGCTCCTCCCAGGTTTGCTGAATGAATAACCGACGGTTTAGCACTGGCCCAGGGGACCTGCTCTCTGGACGGAGCTTTTCTGACTCCATGCGTCCCTGGTGCCTGCTGACCTCCTTTTTTTTTTTTTTTTTTTAATAAAGAAAGAAGGACAGTGAGACAGTGAGAGAGACAGAGAGAATCAACTTTTGTTGAGTTTTTCACATGGCCTTCATTGCTCCGACACTTAGTTGTGTACATGGGTTGCTGGGGTTTGAACCCATGTACTTGTACATGCCGGCCAAGCGCTGTAACCACCGAGCCACCACTCCAGCCCCCCTGCTGATCTCCTTGAATGGAAGCCTGCCTGTGACAGGTGCATCACCTGCTCAGTGGGCGCAGGGGCTCTGGGCCCCCAGGGTGGTGGCAGCAGTGTGACCTGGGGTCTGGTGGGACTTTCAGGGGGACTCTGCTTTGAGGGCTTGGAACCTGGTCTGGGGCCTCAGCTTTCCTGCCCCACAGCCCCATCAAGGAGGCCTGGGCTCCCAGAGAAGGGTGTTCTCATTTTTCTGTTTCTGGAAAGTTCTGTTCCAGAAAGAATGGCTGCCTGAGGAACTGCTGGATGGGACTAAGACTTGGAGACACTGTGACCTCGCTCCCTGGCGCCCACCCAGGTCCTAGAGAGGGACTTCCCAAGGAAGTAAGCCTCCTGGCTTTCCACAAGCCTGCCCAAGTCTGTGGCCCTGCCTCAGTTTCCCTGTTTGTCCTTCCTAAAGAGGCCGGGGAACCAGGATGCACAGGTCCTGGTATGCAGGGATTCTGGAGCCTCCCCAGTGCCCAGTATGGAAACCTCCCCGCCAGGTCTTGTCCAGAGCTTGGGGAGTGGCTCTGTCCCCCCAGCCCCATCACTGCTGCCTCAGCTATGAGGGGCCCCTCTCATGACGGCTGCAGCAAGGGCCATGCGTGAGGCACCCAAGGGGAGCCGTCCGCTACCGCGCTCTCGCCGCCCACGAACCCTTGCCTGCTGGGCTCCCAGGCAGCTCCACAACCCTCCGCCCAGGCAGATCCAGCCGGGAGATGTGTTCACTTTGGCCCTTGAAGTATTTTTTGAACACGTGAATCGGGGGCCAACATTTGAGAACCCAGGAGTCTCCATGTGCAATACCTTCCTCTGGCTTTTCTGCAAAAATAGGAGGATCTGACGCCTGGGCCCATGTTCCTGCCAGGCGCAGGAGGTCTGCAGAGGGGTTGTGGGTGTCTGTCTCATGGAAGCACGTGGCAGCCACTCTCCTGGTCACCCAGCGCCCACGTGGTCCACTTCTCCTCATCTCAGTTGCCCGCCAGGGTCCTGAAGTATGAGTAGGAGTTCACCAGGCAAAGAGGGGTAGAAAGAATTCCGGGAGAGGGGAGCAGGCGTGTTGGAGACTGGAAATTCACACGAGTGTGTGTCGGTGCTTGCTGTGTGCCCAGGAGCACTGAGCAGGAAACCAGACACATCAAACCCCTGTGCCAGCGAGGGGCAGCTCACTGTCCCAGCTCATGGTCCTCCACGGGGAGCAATTTCATCCCTACTGAGACACACGGCTCTGTCTGGAGTTGTTTGTGATTGTCACAGTGAGTGAAGGACGGCGTCCCCGGTATCTAATGGGCAGAGAACAGAGATGCTGCTTACCCAGTCCTACAGTGCACAGGACAGAGCCACCACACGCCAGCAGAGCCCAGGTCCAGAAACCCCTGCAGGGGAGACAGACCCAACCAGGCCTGGCCACGCGGTGAGAGGTTCGAAGCACACGCAGGCTCTGCCGCTGGAAGTCTTCAGAGCACCGTGCTGGGGCCCAACCGCGGCGCAGCCACCCAGGGAAGGGCCTGGAGCAGAGGCCAGAAGACCTGAGAGACGGGGCCACCCTGGCTGGTGACCCCTGCTGCTGTGGCTGCTCAGGGGCCAGCACGTGCCCTCTTTCCTCCTGGCTTGGTTGTCGCCGAGGCTCAGGGCTGAGAGGCCGAGCTGTCCCTGGGCTTCCTGGAGGTGGCGGCTGTCTCTGAGCGGCCCTCTGTCGTTGTGGCCGCTCAGGTGCACCCAGTAGGGACACAGGGATGAGGTAAACGGCCCTTGGTCCTTTAAGATGATGACCTGCCGGCTTGGCTGACCACCTACTGTGTGCCAGGCCCATCCTGTGTGTGGAATGTGCAGCCCTGGGAAGGAGAGGCACTGACCCCCAAAGCTGTAGTCCAAGGGGCAGCGCAGGGGACAGTGGAGCCAGGGCGGGGAAGCAGCCCTGGGAGGGGAGCCGGAGCCTCCTGGATCCCGCAACCTCTGCGTTGATCCTCATTGCGCCCCGGTCCTGTGCTAGTTGCCAGCATTAGCCCAGTTTACAAGTTCAGAATGGGGAAGTGACTTCCTCCAAGTCACACAGCCGTGCATGCGAATCCAGATTTCCCTTGGTGGCCGCAGAGCCTGGCCCTGCTAAGCCTTGGCTGCCCCTATGAGGAGCAATAATGGGTCCCAAGGAGTCAGGAAGGGCAGGTGGCCAGGGAGTTACGCCCTCCAGGGTCTGCAGGACGAGGCAGGAGGCCCCGGAGCTGCCAGGGTCCCCGGGTGGCCAGATGGAGCGCCAGCCCCCACCCCACGTGCGGCACACCTGATGGTGAGCGTGTTGGGAGGTGCCGTGCCAGGCTGACAAGGGCCCCTTGTGCCTTGCCGTGGGGGAGGGAGGCCCCGCTCCAGGGCTCCTTCCCACCTAGCTGGCTGTGCGTCCCTGTCCTTGGACACCTGGTGAGGGGCTGTTCCGGGTGCTCCGGGCAACATGGGTGCCTCGCCTGGGGCTCGCTCTGTCACTCTCCAGGTGCCCACGCTCGACCCGCTCAGCTGCGCCCTCTGTGTCTCGGCAGGCCTGTGGCTGTGGGCGTCTGTGTCCGCTTGTGTTCCTGGTTGCGTCCGAGGCTGGCCTTGTGCGCAGCTGCCCCGCATCTCCGTGCGGGCCTGAGCCTGAGCCCCGAGCTGCCAGGGTCCATCTGGGGAGCACCGCGTCACTCTGGGGCGTGGAGGGAGATGACATCAGGGCCTCCTCGGGCCCATCCCAGGTGATATGGAGTCGTCAGAGGCTTGGGTGGGGAGCCACGTGAAGTGCCACTGTCCCAGGGCCGGGGAACGGATCGCAGGGCACGCGTCAGCGTCACGAGGTCGTTCCACAGCAAGACCTCTGACACCCACCTGGGGCCAGGGGCTGCCCATTATGTGAGGTGGCAACAGAGGCCCAAGGAGCAGTCTTCCCACGCTGGGGGCCTGGGGGCCTGGGTGCCGCCCAGCATGGAGCCACCCCTCCTCCATCTTGGCTGCGTGCCCCTCCTCAAGTCCCTTCTTGTCCCCAGGATCTGGTAGGGCCTGTGCTCAGCTCCTCCCTGAGGAGAACCAGGACTCTGGAGCCAGAAGGTAGGGGTACAATGCTGCGTCTGCTGCCACAAACCTGTGTGACCCTGGGTGAGCCACACGGCCTCTCTGTGCCTCCGCTTCCTCATCTGCCGGCTCCGCTGTGTTGCCCCAAGCACTCACCCTTCACCCGACGGTGACATCTCCTCCCACGGTGCTGGGGTGGCTCCACGCAGGCAGCAGGTCTGGGCATCTCGTCGAGTGTTTGGAGAGCCGTCCACACGTCCTGGTCGCATCAGGCTACCCGTGTAAGCACTGGGATGGGCCTGGCAGGCCAGGGGCAGAGAGGACGTGGCCGTTCGTACCTGGCGTGGGCTCAGAGCTGGGAGGGGTGAGCGTCAGTCCTCCCCTCTGCACCGCGCAGTCCTCTTGGGTCTGCTGTCTCCTGGCTTCACGCTCCGTGCACTGGCAGGAGCTATGACTCAGTTTCCCCTCCTGACCACAGTTGATCCAGAGGTTTCAGTGATCTGCATTCTCTCAGGAGTTTTCCTGCTATCAGGGGCCTGACCATCCCACTGTGGGGACCCCGGTCCTTCTACCAGTGACAGCAGACAGCCCTCTGGGAGGGGACAAGCCCACTTGGCAGCTCTGGCACCATGTCCTGCTGGTGGCTCAAGAGGTCATTGCAAACGTGTTCATGGGAGGAAGCAGCTCCCTGAGCACAAATCCCAGAGACAGAAGCAGAGGCCCAGTGGGCGGTGTGGTGGCCTTGGCAGGTCACCTGCCCAGCTCCGCCCACCATGTCTGGCTGCCCTGCGCACCTGGCATACCCGGGGGTCCTGGTCACAGCAGGGACAGGAACAAGCCTGCTTGGCCTCCCCCTTCCTTCCTCGTCAGCCTCCTCCTTACTTCCTAGTCAGCCTCCTGGCTCCAGCCCCTGTGGGCATCCTCCAGGGGCCCGTGCTGTCCAGGGGAGGCAGAGGGACTGACCTAGATCCCTTCTGCAAGGACCGGGCTGGGGGCTCAGCACGTCAGGAGCGCACTGCCCGGCATCTCCTTCCCCACTCTACCCACCCCACAGTCACGAGCACCTACTGTGCGCACAGCACAGGGACTGCGAAGGCCTCCAGGAGGGCACTCAGGGCCCTCTACAGAGTGGCCAGGAGGCTGAGTGGCTGGACCCAGAGAGCCGAGGCGAGGGGACAGGGGAGCCCCAGGTCAGGGGTCAGGAGGTGCAGGGTGCTGGCCAAACGACGTTGAATCTCTTTCCTGACATGCTCTGGAGCGCTCAGAACAGGACAGTGATGGAACCTGCCTTTTAAATCCATGTCACCAAAGTGTCCCTCTGTGGGCAGCAGGGAGAATGCACAGGCCAGGGGGAAGCAGGATTTCCTGACGGGACAGAGGAGCCACAGGCCCAGGGCTTCTGGTCTGAGAGACCCAGAGGCTGTGATGGGGACACAGGGAGCAGGTAGCCAGGGCGCCGCTGCCCTTGGTTCCGAGCCCATGAAGCCAGGGCATCCTGGACCCAGGTGGACCAGGAAGGGCACCACCTGCCACCTCCCACTGCTGCGATCCTGCTTCTCACCTCCGGTTCCTGCCCCAGGGAGACTTCAACAGCTGTTCCCTGGGCCCGCGTCAGCTCACCTCCAAAGCCCACGTCCGGGTCCTGCCTCTCCACTCTGCTCTGAAACCATCGCTGGTTCCCCGCTGTCACCCAGGAACACCCAGGCACCGCTGTCAGGTCAGCCAGCCCAGAGCCTGTCCCCCTCGGAGCCAGCCACCAGGCTGGCCCTTGAGTCCTCACACGTCCCACCCTTGCTTGCCCCGACCGTCCCTGCTGGTGGGCGCCTTTCTCTTCCCAGCACAGGAGGCAGGGCTTTGACCCCCAGGCCGCACCTCGCTTGGTCCCCGTGGATGGCATAAGGTGGGTGGCCCATGCGCATGGTGGGCTCGCAACACAGGCGTGGCCACCAAGAGCACCCTGGGCCCTGCCTACCCCAAGGGGCTCAGGGATAGGCACATGATCCAGTCAGGGCCCAAAGAACTCGGTTCCGTGACTTTGGAATAGAAATGCCACCTCTAGGCATCGTGAGCTCACTGGTTGGTTGAGGGCCTGGGAGAGGAGACAGTGCCCGAGAGGACAGCTGAGGAAGGGCAAAGCGGAGCCCGAAGACTGCGATAGCCTGAATCAGTCACACCATTCGAGGACTGGAGCGGTTGCTCAGTGGTTAGCGCTTGCCTGGCTCGTGTGAGGACCCGGGTTCGAACCCCAGCACCACATACGCAACTCACTGTTGGAAAAACAAAAATGAAATGAAAAAATGAACTAAATTGATTCTCTCTCCCTTTCTCTTCTTAAAAATAAAATTAGGGTTCCTGGATCCAGCTGTGTCTGACCTCTCATTAACGCGTAAGTCACTGCATTTTCTCTCTCATTCTCTCTTTTAAAGTCTCACCTTGGGGGCTGGAGCGGTTGCTCAGTGGTTAGAGCGCTTGCCTGGCTCGTGTGAGGACCCGGGTTCGAACCCCAGCACCTCATATACAACGAAGTGTCAGAAAAACTAAAGCCAGATGGAAAATACATAGAATTGATTCTTCTCTTAAAACAAACACTTTGGGTTGGGTGTCCATTGCTTGCAACTAGAATTCCTGACAAATACACAAGCCAAATAGACCCCTCACCACCTCACTGCTCACCCCGCTCAGGCCCTCCCAGGAGGAGCTGCTCTGAATATCCGGTGCTGAGGTGGCCTTTCTTTTCCTCACGGTGACTGGCCACAGCTGGGCATGGAAGGCAGTTCTGGCCAATAATCCATGTTGGAAATCTTCTGGGTCCTTCTGGGAAGGGTTTCCTTGAACTCTTACAGAGCAGGCCTGCATCACCCAGCCTGATGCAGGCTCACCTTCCTTTTGAAGGCTGCATAATATTCCACTGCATCACAGGCCACATCATTCACCTGCTCATCCTTCTGTGGACACTTGGGACACTTCCATATCTTGGCTGGTGACGCTGCAAAGGGCATGGGAGATCTCTGAGATCCTGATTCCAGCTGTTTTGGATCAACACCCAGAAGTGGGACAGCCGGGGTTGGGGTGCTCAAGGAAGAGCGCCAATCATGGAAGGGCACAGCTAAGCTCACAGGAGCAGAGTGGAGAGCAGGAGCTGCCCTGGGAAGTGGGGGTGTGGGGCATGCCATTCAGCAGGGGGAAGTTCCAGTTCCGAAGGCTTCGTCCCTGGACCTGCTGTGTGACCTCTTCCCTGCACCGTGCGCTTAGTTTTGTTCAGAGGGTGTTGCCCACGTTGAGCGTTCTTGCTGCAATAAAAACATTTATGAACTGTGGGTGCTGACGGGGTCCCGGGATGTTCTGGGTACAGCAAGGGGCAGGTGCCAGGCATCAGTGACTGTGAGCTGTGCCCGCTGCTCTCAGACTTGGGTGGGGGTGAGGGCATGCGGGGGGCCTGCGGGTGTGGCCGGCGTAGGTTTCGAGGTGAGGCCGGCAGACACAAAGCAAGGAAACTTCTAAGAGGATCCCAAGCCCCGGGACCCCATGTGAGCGCAGGGCCCGGGTCCCCAAGGCCCCAGGGCCCGGTGTGAGGTCAGTGCCTGGGTCCCCGTCTTGAGAGGAACCAGCAGCACCGGAGGCCCTGCAGCCTCCCAGCCCCCACCTGCAGCCTGAGTGCCCAGCTGGCTCCCGCGTGCCCGAGGGCCACCTGTCCCTGGGTGGATTGAGCAATTCCACCGCGCGCCCTTTCCAGCTCGCGCTAACCACTTACTTCCCCTCGCCTTCCTGCGGGTCCCGTGTCACTTCTCGGGGACACTGTGATCCTTCTCGCGTACTCTCCGTGATGCAGAGTGGAGGCTGAGTCACCCTGAGATAGCGTCTCCTGTCCCCTTTGTCCCCAAACCCCTGCCCTGGTGCTCAGATGGAAACAAATATCAACAATGACGACGGCCAGTTGCAACCTCACCGCCTGGCCCATCGCCTTGCCAGAGGAGGCACGGAGGCCCAGAGAGGCCGAGAAGCTTGCTGCTCGCGAAGGAGCCAGGGTCTGCACCCAGCAGCCAGAGTAAACACTTTGTGCCCAGACACAGAGCAGAGCGCCTCTACAGGGGACTCTGCTCGTACAGGGACTACCTGGAGCTTGTTTATTCAGCAGATAAGCATTGTAGGTGACACCTTGGGCCTGGCAGGTGCTTTTCACGGAGGCCAGGGAGCCCCCGCCTTCTTGGAAACGCCAGGCTCAGGTAATGCCGTCAGCCATACCAATCAATATCAATCAATGATCATGAATCAATTGATCAAGGATTTGAACACTTGAAATCGACACTTTGCAGGATCTAAAGTAATCAGAGCCATGCAAGTCCCCGAGGTGGAAAGACTGGCCTTTCTTGGCTTTTTGGCTTAAATGTGATTCTTTCTTTCTTTCTTTCTTTTTTTGTTTGTTTGTTGAATGAGGAATTGAACTCAGGGGAGCTTTACCTCTGAGCCACATCCCCCAGCCCATTTTTGCTTTTTTATTTTGAGCAGCACCTCGCTAAGTTGCTGAGGCTGGCCTTGAACTTGTGATCCTCCTGCCTCAGCCTCCTCAGTTGCTGGGATTACAGGTGTGCGCCAGTGCCCCCTGTTCAAATATGACTCTTTCTAGAAACAGACCTTGACCCTGGGCTCCCCAGCTCACGGTTACAATGAGAAAGCCCCCAAAGGCCTCGATGGACAGTGGGTTGACTGTCCGACTGCTGGCCCTGAACCCTGCCCTGGCTCTCGTCATGTGTGACCCAGGGCAGACGGTGTCCTCATCTGGAGACAGGGACTATGGTCTCAGGGTCCTCGTGAGGAGACCCTGAGGATGACCACATGTGAAAGAGGTTTGTGGTTCAACTCCAGTGAGGGAAGAAGCTTCCAGAAAGGCCGAATGGTGGATTCCTGTCCGTACAAACTTCTGCTGGGTTTCAGACCTTGGCGCTCCCCGACCAGGGAGGTGGCTGGATGGGGACTGGCTGAGCTCAGGAAGCAGAGCAGCCAGAAAAAGCCCAGACTTCACATAAACTCTCCTGACTTTTAAGTGTTTCAGAAGAATAAGGAAATGCATCGGCCTCCCACCCCGCCGTGTTCCTAGATGGACAAGAAGACGTGGCCCGCTGGGCCCTCGGGGTGGCTACCGAGCTTGTCAGACGGTGTCAGATCCCCCAAAAGTTAACGTTAGCACACGACCCAGCCATCGGCCTCCTAGGTGCACACCCATGAAACCTGGGCACGGAGGTTCATGCAGCATCGACTGTGCCAGCCAGCCCACGAAAACACGCATGTCCAGCGGGCGGCGGGTAGGTAAACCAGCCCTGCTGCGGCCACACAATGGAGTATTACTCACCCCTGAAAAGGGGTACGTACTGACCCTGCTGCAGTGTGGATGAACCCTGAAAACAGTGAGCAAGGGAACTCAGTTGCACACAAGGTCACATTCCATGTGGCTCCATTTCTGAGATGCCAGGGACGGCAAGGACACAGAACTGTTACCGGCCGGGGCCGAGGGAGCAGAGAGCCGCTGCTAATGGGGTAGCAGGGTCGGGTTTCTCCTGGGGAGACGCGAGTGTCATTGAGCTGACTGTGGAGATGCTTATGTGACTGAAGACACCGACTCTCACTGAACCACGCACTTCAAAAGGGCGAATTTGACAGAACACAAATTATATCCCAGGACAGAGACTCGCCCGCCTTACAGGGCCGCGGGGGCAGCGACCTCAGCCCCGCTTATCGCTGTTCCCTGGTTAAGGAGGGACCCACGGCACGGGCTCCCGCGGGCCACCTGGGACTGTCCCGTTACCCACAGGGCCAGGGGCAGAGGTCGGCCCTGGGGAGGGGGAGGCAGGGCTCCTGATGCTTCCCGTTTTGGTCTTTTTAAAAATAAACGAGCGGCAGAGGAGGCCCTGTGGGTAACTTCCAGCCGCAAAGCAGAAGGAAACAGAGCAGGCGGCCTGAGGTCCAGGCAGGAGGGTCCTAGCCGCGTCCATCCAGAAGGTTCCGGAATCCTGTGTGCGCAGGGAGGGGACTGGAGCTGCCCCTCCCCCTCCTCTTTCAGTGCAGTGAAGGGGACCCTGCAGGAGCTTAGAGAAGGGGCAGGGACCCCAGGGACCCCAGAGGGCCAGTTGTCTCTGCCCGAGGGACCTGAAGGAACAGAACCAGGAGGGACGGTGGCCTTAGGAGAGGGACCCTCCCCCATGGGGAGGGCGCCCAGGAGGACAGTCCACTAGCCACAGCTGGCCCGGGTCCCTGCCGCGTCTGTCCCTTCAGCCACCGCATGAGCCATGTGCCAACGCTGGGGACCGACCCGCCCCACGGTCCTGGGGTGGGAAGCACGAGGGACAGACGTGGGCCAAGGAGAAGGTGCCCACCATCCAGTGCCATGCAGGAGGACGCTAGGGACATCAGGGCAGGGTGAGGAGCTGGAGTGGAGGGAGGGCTCCCCCACCTGGGAAGTTCCTCTGTGCGGTGACGGTGACGGTGACGCTCGCTGGGCTCAGGACCTGCAGTGACACAGGCCAAAGCAGCAGGGGCCGCGGCAAGGAGGAGGGCAAGGGGATGCATGGGGGAGGCAGAGCCGGCCTTGTGGCTGCTGAGAGGCATTTGCTTTTAGCTGGTGGGGTGGGAGCCATGGAGGGTCCCAGACAGCAGAGGCCCTGACCCACTCCAGGTTCTTTTCTCTTTTTCCAGTACGAGGGGTTGAACCCAGAGGTGCTTAGCCACTGAGCCTCGTCCCCAGCCCATTTTATATTTTACTTGGACACAGGGTCTCGCTAAGTTGCTCAGGGCCTCTCTAAGTTGCTGAGGCTGGTCTTGAACTTGTGATCCTCCTGCCTCGGCCTCCTGAGTCGCTGGGATTACAGATGTGCACCCCCGCACCCGGCCCAATCCAGGTTCGAACACGACTCCTGTGGCCCCAGTGGAGGACTCTGTTGAAGAGGTGGGAAGAAGGGAAGATAGGGAGGGGATGACAGCTGGGGACCTGAGCAAGGTGATAGTAGCTGGCCCGTGTGGCAGAGGCCCAGCAGCTCCTAGAGGGACTGGCAGGTGAAAGCAGGGAGTAGCACACTCGTAGGACACACGTACTCACCACTCACGTGCAGCCCACAGGCGTGCGGGTCCTACGCACACACGTGCCGCTGCCACACAGTGCGCACAGTGGGTCGCACGCACGCACACACAGCACGGAGAGCAGACGCGTTCTCCACGCGGTCCACATCTAGAGAGCACCTCCAGATCCAGCAGGTGCGCTCAACCCCGGTGACACCAGCTGCCAGAGCCTGGGGTGGGGGCTTCTCGGCCCCGAGAGGGCTCGGGGCGCCTACTGCTCATGAGCTGCTGGTCTGCTCGTCACTGGCTGCGCCTCTCTGAACTCTGTTTCCTGCTTCTTTAGAGTGGGGATGACCGTACCTGCCTTGCAGGGCTCTCCGGATCCCATGAGGTCACCATTATGCAAAGCAGCTGCCTGGCTCCGGAGCCAGGGGCGGTTTCTGGCCTCATCATTGAGGTCTGTTTTGCGGCCAAGCAAATCCCAAGGAGCACCTTCCCGGAACCAGGGAGTGCTCACCCCCACAGGTCCACGTCCACCGTCCCACGCAGGGTATGTGGGAAAGGGGCAGACCCGGGACTTCTGCATGGGAGGGAGCTCCCCAGGGGAACCTGTGCTTGAGTGACGGCATGAATGGTGGGCGTGCCGCTTCAGCTACAGCAACGACAGAGAGAGACGCCCAGTGTCCGCAAGGCAGGTGCGTTAGTCAGGGCTCTCTCAGTCGCAAGGGATAAAACCCAACTACACCAGTTTAAGCTAAAGAATTTATTAGGTCACATAAAAAAAATTCCAGGTTTGTCTTGCTTCAGGCACAGCTGGATCCAGATGCTCGAATGGTGTTATGTTTCTCGTGTCCCTCTGGTGGACCGAATAAACTCATCCACGAAGTGCTCCTAATGCTTGTGACAATGGCTGCCACCTCCACTGCGACTCCACCAGCCACCCTCCTGGCCCAGCAGCCCAGAGGAGAGTGGGCCCTCTTCCATGTTCCTGGGGAAGTCCCAGGTGGCTCCCAGTCTGGAGGTGTGGCCACCTCTGCGCCTGGCCCTGTTCTCCACCTGGACAGCACCCCAGCTTCACTCAGACTCCATGGACCGAGGGGTACACAGGGACTCGCTGGCAGAAAAGCAGGAGGTGGAGAACAGGGCTGGCCAGGCTCAGCGCCTGCCGCGGACCCACAGTGGGCCTCTCTGGCCCGGCTCTCCTGGCAGGGTCTTGGGTTGCCAGCTGCCCCCTCACTCAGCAGCCCAAGCTGTGCATTTTCCCCAGTGTTACGGTCACAGCCCGAGGGGGCTCCAAACTGGGCAGACAAGGGCGCCATGCTGCTTAGTCAGCTCTGCCTCCCTGTGCCTCGGTTTCCCCCTTGTGAAGGGGTGACTGCTCTCACCTCGTTAACTCAGCAGAGGTTTTTCAGTGCACCATATCTGCTGTTTGGGGGCATCTGGCCTTGTCACCTCCTAGGTGCTGATGTTTGGCCCCCACAGCTGTTCAGGGTCGAGCAGGGCATCCGTTACTATAGTAGAGGGCACCGTCGGTAGAGGCAGAACAGGGATTTGAACCCAGGCAGCGTGGACAGTGGATCAGAGCCCAGCTGCCACACAGCAGGTGACTAAGTGGAGGCCCTCATGGGCGGCCTGGGTGCCCCCTCTCGCCTGCCTTGGTCACTCCTGTCTGTGAACGGCCTCTGGAGCAAAGTGACACGGAGGCCGCTTACTCAGCAGGTGCCGTGGGGAGAATCCTGCGTGGGGCACCCTGGGAGCCGGCCTTCCAGGGCCGACGGGCAGCAGGTGGCCCACACGCAAGTGACAGGAGGATCTCAGAAGAGGCAGTGGGACAGGGGTGACATCTGGGCAGTGGCCCCAGGAGGCCAGGCCTGTGCAGGGAGCTCTGGGTGCAGGAAGCAGGTTCCAGGCAGGGAGGCCCAGGTGCAAAGGCCCTGATATGGGAACAGGTGGGGCGAGACAGAGTCACACCGCATGCTTGCTGCTGACCGGGAAACCGAGGCACAAAGAGAGGAGAGGACAGGCCACATGGCTGGCAGAGGGGGAGCTGGGCTGTGCGGGGGAGGAACGCAGGGCCAGGACCCTGCAGGATTCCCGCCCCGCCCCCAGCCAGACTCCCCTTCCTGAGCTGTCCCAGCTGCTGTGGGCCCTGCTGTCCTTCCCTGTTGAATCACAAGCAAACAGCGTCACCCTCACTTAATTATGCAACGGATGCCTGGGGATCTGTCGCCATGTGGGCCCCTTTCTGGCTTGGGATAACGGGGTGGATGGCTGTGTTTGAGGGCTGACCCCCTTAGCTGCAGGGACACCAAGCTCAGTGTGGCCTCGGTGACCTGCCTAAGCCTCTGTGTCCTCACCAGTGGGACAGTTCAGACGGTATGAGGCACCCTGAGACACCCCAGCTCTAAACAGGGCCATGCTGGGCCTGAGGCCAGGACCCCATCCCTGAGGGGAGCAGAGGATGCAGGCTCTCCTCCCGCGGTCGTGCAAGGGCAGAGTGAGGCTCCCAGCGGCCAAGGGTGGGAGCCAGGGGGTGGCTTGGCTCAAACGGCCCAAAGTCCCCCTTTCCACGCTGACATCTCAGAACCCCAACGCTGGCAAGGGCCGCGAACCCCCGGGGGCCGGGCACCGGGCTCGTGCATGAGGCCAGCGTGGGCTGCAGCGTCCTGGGGACTTGAGGGTCCAACCAGCTGCAGCCGCCCGGGGACAGAGCAAGGCGGATTCTTGTCGTGCGCCTAAAAAGCAGCAGGAAGTCCCCGGAGCCGCTGAGCGCCAGCTCGGCCCAGGTCCGCTGTGCGGGTGCTGGGAACAGGGGACATCTCTGGCCTCGTCCTCTCCTGACCTCTCTAAGGGGCCTGCGGGAGCAGCGCTGTCGGACGCAGCGTCCCTGGGGACCGGCTTTGGGAAAATCCCAACAGCGGGCCACCCTGGCAGGTGCTTGGACCGCAGCTGCACACAGCAGGGCGGGACCGTCCAGGAAGCGCTGGACAGCAGACGTCAGGGCCCTAGGTCCTCGGCGTGACGTGAGAAGTTAAGTCCACAGGGAACCACATCCTGGCCCCTGAGCCGGAAGCTCCTGGCAGCCTTCGAGTGCTCCTCCCCCAGCCAGCCACATAGACTCCGGACTCCCTGCCTCCTCCCCAGCCTCCCGCACTCATGGGACCCTGCTGTGGCCTCCTCCTCCTGTCCCCACTTGTGCCCCCACCCCTGTGGTCCCTTCACACATGGGCAGAGCCAAAGGCTGGCAATGTCCCTCCCCTGGAGAGAGTCTGAGGGCTCCCCCTGCTCTTGGATGTGCCCAAGTCCTAGCACAGTCCCCAAGGCCCTAAGTGACATCTCCCGGTGTGCGGTGCCCCATACGTCCCCAGAACCTTTGCACTTGCCGCACCTCCAGGCAGCATAGCTGCCTCGTTTTTTTTTCCCCCTGTACTAGGGGTTGAGCCAGAGGTGCTGTACCATGAAGCTCCATCCCCAGCCCTGTTTTATTTTATTTTATTTTGAGACAGACTCTCACTAAGTATCAGAGGCTGGCCTCAAACTTGCAATCTTCCTGCCTCAACCTCCCAAGGAGCTGGGATTGCAGGCATGCACCACTGCACCTGGCACAGCTGCCTCATTCTTGTCTCAGATGTCACCTCCTCCAGGAGGCCCTCCTGACACCCTACCCCAAACTAATATATGGCCTGTCCTTTCTCACTCCATCCTGGCACTCGAAGAGTCCAGTCCATACTGGGACCAGAGGGAATTTCTTGAACTCCTACAGCCCTCTGCCCTCTGCCATCTGGTCCCTTTGGATGTCCCTGATGAGGAGCTGCTCTCTACACCATGGAATCATTCACTTTACATATTTTTAAAATTTTATCTTACATTTTGTGGTATTGGAGATTGAACCCAGGGTGCTTGACCACCGAGCCACGTCCCCAGTCCTTTTTATTTTATTTTGAGACAAGGTCTCACCACATAGCTGAGGATGGCCTTAACCTTGCCATCCTCCTGCTTCAGCCTCCAGAGTGACTGGGATTTGAGGAGTGTGCCACCGCACCTGGAGATTCATTCACTTTTTTTATTTATTTAGGCACTGGGGATTGAACCCAGGGGCTCTTAACCACTGAGCCACATCCCCAGCCCATTTTATTTTTTGTTTTGAGACAGGGTCTCACTAAATTGCTAAGAGCCTTGCTAAGTTGCTGAGGCTGCCTTTGAACTTGTGATCCCCCTGCCTCAGCCTTCAGAGCTGCTGGGATCACAGGTGTGCACCACCGCTCCCAGGGAATCATTCACTTTCAAATGCTTAATTTCACGTTATACAAATTCCACCTTGATTTTTTTTTAAGAGAGAGGGATAGTGAAAGAGAGAGGGAGGGAATCAATTTTATTTAGTTTTTCACGCGGCCTTCACTCTGAGACTTCCTTGTGTGCGTGGTGCTGGGGTTTGAACTCACGTCCTCACGCATGCCGGGCAAGCGCTGTAACCACTGAGCCACCGCTCCAGCCCCTCCACCTTGATTTTTAAATGAGGAGAGAAAACGTGTGTGAGCTGCTTCTGGGTAGAGAGCCCGGAGTGTGTTCCTGTGGGCTGGACGGAAACTGCAAGTCACTGCGTCTGGCCGGAGCCGCAGGTCAGCGGGGTCAGGTGCTGCACGGTGGACAGTGAGACGAGAGAGCTGGCCAGGGCCGTGCGCCCAGGCGGAGGAGTCTGCAAGGGCTCCCGCGTGAGCTGGGAGCTACGGAGGGTTGTAGGCAGAGGAAGGGCCACTGCCCCGGGGTCTCAGGACGCCTCTGGCTGCGTGTGGAGAGGAGAATTAGGAAAGGGCAGAGAGGCACGGTCCAGGCCGGGGAGGTGGGGACGAGTGGCTGCACTTGAGAGGCAGCCTGGGTGTGGGTGAGAAGGAGCACGAGGTGACCTGTCCTGCTCTGCCCCACGCCGGATCTGGCGCCTGGAGGCCTCTGGGTGTGGCCTTGGCTGTCCCTGGACGCCCTGTGTGATCTGTGGCCAGTTCCTTGGCCTCTCTGTGCTGGTTCCAGAGCAACTGTGTTCTGCCCTGCGGGGAGAGCGAGAGGACCGGAGCCCCAGCCCAGGCTGACGACCTTGAAGAACCTGTCCTGCCAGCCTCACCCTCCCTCCCCACTCTGCAGGCAAAGGGGACACTGGGGCAAGACCTGGGAACAAGGGCCAGCCCAGGCCCCCACCCTTCTCTGCCCACCCAAAGGACCCTTGGGGTCCCCTCCAACGCCAGGCCCAGCTTTTGGTTCTGAGCCCCTCACTAGGCTTCCGGGATGGGCGCCTCCCTCAGCAGAAGAGTGTAGGATCAAGTAGTTCCCGCTCTGCCCTCTGAGCTGTGCAGCCTTGGGCAAGTGACTCAGCCTCTCTGATGTTCACAGAAAGAGGCTTGGCATCACATCCCACGGGTGATAGGAATGAGATCCTGTTCACCAGCTGGAGCTACGTGTGTGTGAGAGTGAGTGTGAGTGAGTGTGTGAGTGAGTGTGAGAGTGTGAGAGCATATGTGTGAGTGTGTAAGTGTGAGTGTGTGAGCGTATGAGTATGTGTGAGTGTGTGTGTATGTGTGAGTGTAATTGTGTGTGAGTGTGAGTATGTGTGTGTGAATGTGTGAGAGTGTAAGTGTGAAAGTGAGAGTGTGTGAGTGTGTGTGAGAGTGTATGTGAGTGTGTAAGTGTGTGAGCATGTATGTGTGAGTGAGTGTATGTGTGAGAGTGTAAGTGTGTGTGTGAGTGTGTGTGAGTGTGTATGTGTGAATGTGTGAGAGTGTGAGTGTGAGAGTGAGTGTGTGAGCGTGTGAGCGTGTGAGTGTGTGAATGTGTGAGAGTGTAAGTGTGAAAGTGAGAGTGTGTGAGTGAGTGTGTGTGAGTGTGTATGTGTGAGTGTGAGTGTGTGTGCAATTTTTATTTTATTTTTTGCTTCATTTTGTTTACAAATTGGACTTCACTGCTGTCCTGCTCGCCCCACTCCTGTCCCTTTTCTTCTGGGAAGTCCCGGGTTCCCTGGCTTTCTGTGAGGCTCAGGTGTTGGGGAGAGAGGGCCTGGGAGTCATCTGCCCACCAGGCGCTGTGCGAGGTGTGCCGGCTTTGGCCTGCTTGCCCCACGCCCCGTCCCCTCCCACCGCTCTGCCTCAGGGTCACTTGGCTGCTTCCTGAGGACCCAGCCTCACAATCCACTGGTCACTGTCCTCCCTGGGCCCACCCTGGGCCTCGGTCTCTGGTTCCAGGTGGGGAGCTGGAAGCCTCCTGGGACCTGGGCTCGCTGCAGCCACAGCTGAGAAATGTGTCAAGTCTTCCTTCAACCACAACAGGCCAACCGGTCCAGTGTCACAGATGCCCTTCAAGGCGAAGCCACGCGCCTGTAACTACGCTTCAAAACTGAAAACACGAGGAGAGGCCCGCGTCTGCCTCCCCTGAGAGCAGCCTCGCTGAGGCTGCAGATCCTCACCCCACTGCCTCCATCCCTTGTGAGGCTGTGGCTGAAGCAACTGAAGAAACCCAGCTTTCAGAAGCCATGGGGTTGGGGACAGTGCCACAGTGGTGTGAGCACACTTCTTTATCAGGTGCAGCTGGAACCCACAAACCCAGAGAGCTCTTCACACTCAACGGGAGTGTGTGCTGGGAACCTGGGGCCACACTGAGAACCCCATGTTCTCAAGGAAGAAAAACACCCCACGTGGCCGAACCTGCGGGCGGAGGGACGGTCAGGGGGTGACGGAGACGCGGCTCAGCCTCCTTCCCTGCTGCTTCCTGGCTGTGTGTCCTTGGGCAGGTTGCTTTGCTTCTCTGTGCCTCGATGTCCTTGTTTGTAAAATGGTGATTTGAGGCCCACGGAGAGGCCTCTTGCCCAGACCCAGGACGAGCACAGTCTAGCTGTGAAGGGCTCCCCCTGCTCGGAGCGTGGTCCTCACGCACTCCTTCCTGCCACAGGGTCTTGGTGCCGCCCCGAAGCTGCTCCCTCCCCACTTTCCCAGGGGCTCACCCCTCAGCTCCCAAGGAGGTTCCTATGCTACCTCCCCGCTCAAGAGGTCTCCTGGCCTCCCTGGAGGCTCCGACTCTATCAAGGGAGCTTTGGGCTCAGCGGGTGGATTCACGCCAGGCAGCCTTCGTGGCTGGGATGCGGTGGTCAGAACACCGGCCATCAGGCACCAGCTCTATCTTCCACCTGGGAACAGAGGCGCAGGCGTGGCAGGTGCCGCCTCCGCCCTGACCACTGCAGGATGTGCTGGGGCCTGGGGGACTTGAGGGCCCAGCTCCAGGGCTCAGAGCCCCCGCTGGGGACCCAGCCCCTGAGCTCCTCCACCAGCCCCCGGCTGCCATCTGGGTCATCTCCCGCCCCTCAGGTGCTCCCTTTCTCCAGGGGCTCCTGCCCCTGACCCACAGCAGACTCGAAGGTCCATGCTGGGCACAGCTGCTCCATCCACCAAGTGTCCTGCTTGTCCCTCCGTCCGCTCCAGATGGCCCAGTCAGAGGCTGTCTCCCCAGCCCCAGCTGTAGCCTCGTGTGTCCCTCTCATCACAGGGCAGGTCACGTTGCCTGTTGGCTTTCCTCTCCTCCATCTCCTCGTCCCCAGCCAGGTAACAAGCCCTCACCCCCTTTGCCCCTCTAGGATCAGGTTGGGCCTGGCATCCAGTTACATATTTGCTGAAATGGCACAAACACAAGTTTGGGAGGGGCTTCTGTCATTGATGAGGGTTGTGTTAGCTTTGGGCTGCAGCCATAGAAACAGTTCAAAGTGACTTAGAGTACAAAGGAGATTTCTTGGCTCACATAATCAAAACCTTGTGGAAGGGTGAGATTCAGGCTTGGTTTGATCCAGGCTCCCATTCCTTTCCTCTTGATTCACCCAGCTCCGCCTGTGATTCCAGGCCTGTTCTGTTGGGGTGAGAAAGATCTCTCTTGAATAGCTAGTCAGAATCCAAATATATTTTCCAGAAGCCCAGGACACAAAGTCTTCTGGAGACTCAAGCAGCTGAACGGGTTACCTGTCCACCCTTGAACCGCCGCTGCTGGAAGGCGAGGGTGGAAAGCCGGCTCGCATTGGAAGCCAGGACTGCAGTCCACGCTCCCTACAGAGCCGCACGGAAGGAGTGGGAGCCCCTCCCCACAAGTTGGAGTTGTCACCAAGAGAAGGGAGCAGGCACGATGGCCTGAATGCCGCACTCCAATCTGAAGGAAAGAGGAAGTTACCAGAAAGGCATCGAAGACAGTGCTTCTGAGCCAGGAGGGCGATGTCGACGTATTCTGGGTCGTGATGACGCGGGCCGGGTGCTGCTGGCATCTAGCAGGACGAGGCCACCACTAAACACCCTGCGAGGCCCAGAAGGACCCGTGGCCGATAGTCAACGGTGCCTCTACCTAGGTGCCTTAGGTCCAGAGCACGGCTCTGTGTTCCCAATTCTGCTGTCCTCAGTGACTCTGGAACAGCGCTCGTGTTCAGCGGTAAAATTCAATACGCTTTTGAGTGCTGTGCTCCGTCCCACAGTCCCGCTGGTACTTAGTACCTCCTCTGCAGTTTGGGGTTTCAGGACCCCCACACACTCCGCCGCTCTGCTCCAGAAACCCTCACGCAGCCCCTTCAGCACACAAGGAGAAGGCCGTTTCCCTAACCCACCCCAACAGTAAGGAGTACCAATCTTTTCTTTCTTTCTTTGCCAATCTGATAGGCAGAAAACGATAAATCATTGTAGCTTTTATTTGCATTTCCTTGATTACCGGCAGAGCGGAACTTATCTGTACATTTGTCTTCCTGGCTGATTTCATTATAAGGTATTTACCTTTTCCTATTGCTTTGCAAAAACTCTTTGTATATTAAGGATATTAACCTTTGCAAAGAGTACTGCAATTGACCACCATGGAAGTTTCTCTCCTCCCCTCCTTCCCTCCTCCCTTCCTTCCTTCCTTTTGTTCCCTGTGCTTTCGAAGGATGTGCCTAATGTTCTGGCTCTGGCCAGATTTACATTAGGAAAGGACAAAACATTCAACAACTGGCCTTTGTTCCCACCTCCCAGTGCTCAGGCAGCCTTAGCCCAGCCTGGTCCTTAACCCTGATGCTCCTGCTGAGTGGCAGGTGGCTCTCCCGGGTGGGAAGCTGGTTTCATTCCACCTTCCCTCCTGGGGCTGCTGCTGACTCCCTGCCGACGCTGTTTACAGAGGAAATGACTTGGTGATACTGTGGCAGCCCTTCTCAGAAGGAAGAAGCCAGGAACATCATCAGACCATTAACTGTGTGCAGATTTCCCACCAACCATAATCACAGTTTTCCAGGGGGAAGTAAGAACGGGCTACGTGTCCTGCTAAAAACGAGTTAAGGATAAGTCTTTTAGAAGGAGAGTGTGGCTTCTGCCTGGTGACCCTCTCCAATTAGACCAGCCTTGATTAAAGCCCCAGCCATAACTTACTACGTGACCTTGGGAAAGTCACTTAACTGCCCAGAGCCTCTGTTTCTTCCCTCGTAAAACAGCAACGTCAGCCTCAGAGAGCCACTGAGGGGATTAAAAGAGATAATGCGTGTGAAGCACTTTAGTTAGAATGTCTTCAGCCACAATGCACAGAACTCTTGACTAAAGGTGGCAAGGAAAGGAGAGGGGATTCATGCTTTCGTCTAGCAGGGTTGTTCAGTTTGGAAGCATGAAGATGTAACCAAGGACTCACATTCTTCCGTTTTCCTGCGCTGTCATTCTCAGGGAATTATGGCTGCCTCTCCTCACGGCTTCAACATGGCTGCTGCCGTTCCAGGCATCACATACAAACATGATAACATCAAGCAAAGAAGAGGAGGGGATATTTCCTCCCATGCATCTCCGTTTATGGGAATATTGCCCCCCCCTGACTTCCCAATGGCTAAGATTGCAGCACATGTAGAATTAAAAATCAATCTCTGATTGTGGAAGGCAGATTACTGTAGTTGGCTAGACTCATAGCACCTCCCTTTGAGGCTAGGAAGGGAAATGTTCTCTTTCTCTGAACATCTGGTGGATGCACACCTGACAAAACGGTGGACCACCGAGGACCACAGCACAAGTCCTGGCATAGACTGGGTGCCTCGAGGCCAGCACTGGGCAGGCTCCAGCAGGTCCCTGCAACCCTCTGCCCTGGAGGACCACAGCCGCTGCTGTCCAGGGAGCACCTGTGTGCTGGACCTGGGTCCAGGCCCCGACTCACCAACTCCATGCTGGAAGCTCGGAGCGGAGCTCGCATCCTCCCCAGAGGACCTCCCAGCCCCTCACGGCTCTCTGGCTGGAGCTGGGAGCTGGCTGTTGCCCCTGCACCTCCCCATCGTGTCCTCCTGCTGCTGTCCCTGTGCCTGGAGCTCTTCCCCTCCCACCCTGCCCCTGCTGGGGAAGCGCTCAGCCCCTCTGTGAAATCCCCACAGCCCTGCGGCCGCCCATAAGATCAGGCTTGTTTTACCTCCAATGCCCTCGGGGCCTGGAACAGTAGACCCCACTCTCTTCTTCTCTGCAGAGTTGGATCAATCCACATTCCCTGTGGCCATGCCAATCTTTCTAAGCAGCAAATCTCATCACCCCATCCTCCTGCCTCCAGCCTCCCATGGCTCCGCTTTACCCTCGGGCAAAGTCCAAAGGCTTCACTGGGCTTTTCCAGGCCTTTGTCACCTGCCCCCTGGCTTCCTCTGCTCCAGTCCCCCTGGGCTTGGAAAAAGCTGTGTTCTCTCCCTTCCACTCCTGGAGCTTTCTGCCTGTCTGCTATGCCTCTCCTGGAAACCTGTCTAGAAAAGCCCTGCTTCTCATGGTCCAGCTCCATTTCTTGGCAGCCCTCTCCGTGCCCCCCAGGCTGGTTAAGCACACGCATCTTCCCTGTGCCTGCCAGGCTGCCCTCTAAGCCGCTCTCACAGGGACACGCAGTGCCTCCAGAGCCCAGGTTCTTTCCAGGGCAGAGGTGGAAGGTCCCAGGCTGGTGGGTTGGTCTGGTTCTGCAAGGTCATTCTGGAAACCTGGGGTCCTCCTATCTAGTTGTTCTGCTGTCCTCAATCCACAGCTTCCTGTCAGGTCCAAAATGGCTGCGCCAGCTCCTGCATCACGTCTATGTTCCAGAAAGTAGGAAGAGATAAAGGGCAACTCCTGTCCAGGCTGTCACCAAGAAGCGGTACATGTCCCTTCTGCTCGTATCCCATTGGCCAGAGCTTCCTCATATGACTGTGCCTACTGCCAGGAGACCAGGAAACAGAATCAGCCCCCTGTGATTACAGTAGCAGGTGCCCTGCACCACTCCAGACGTCTCTGGCTGAGAGGAAAAAGGTGATGTGCAGAGGTACACACCCACAGTGCTGCCACACCCGGCCCCTCAGCACGGTGCACAGCGTCCCACGGCTCCTCCGCCTGGTGACCCCTGTCCAGCCAGACTGCTGGGTCCCTAAGGACCAGAACCACACATGGTGGCCTTTGCTGCAGCCCCAGCAACCTGCAGGGTGCCAGGCACGTGGCAGATAGAATGGTAGAAGGGCCGGGAGTCCAGGGTGGAGACGCTGGGGCAGCCCCGTCCAGTCCACGCACGGTCTCTGTGCACCTGCCGCACTCAGGATCTGAGTCTTGAAGCCTGGTCTAGGTGGCCAGGGGACAGCCAGACTCGCCTGACCTGCAGAATCCCAAGGAACACCGTGGGCTGGGTGCCACCTGGAGGGCGAGGGTCCCAGCGCTGACTCAGACTCTGGGCGGAGTGGGAAGCCAGGTGCGGGAGGCGGCCGGATGCTGAGCTCACCTGGCCCCGAGCCCTCCACGCTTCCTGCCCCACCTGGCCCGGCCCAGCCTGAGCGCCTGCCCCTCCCCAGGAGGGCTGGAGCAGGCCGGCTGGAGCCCCGACCCACCCCAGTGGTGCTGGTTCTTCCCTCTGACAGCATCTCCTCCCTGTCCCTGATGGCCGTCGCCCGTCCAGGTGTCACATGCCTGGCTGGCTGCCTGGCGACAGTACAAGAGCCTCCTTTGGGCTTTGGTCCGCTCGTCCCTTTGCTCCTTTATAGTCTCCTCCGGAGGATTACAGGGACCTCACCTGTGTTCTCACTGTACCCAGAGCTAGGTGCAGGGCCCAGCACATAGTAGGCCCTCGGGCAGTACGGGGCAGCTAAACGGGGGCATCGCTGGTGGAGTCTGCACGCGCCAGCGCCGTCATCCGTGTGGCAGAGTTGCGGAAACTGAGGCTCAGAGCCACGAGGCCCCACTGGATTCGAAGCCGAGCCCCAGCGTGGAGATCTACGTGAACTAAACACGAAGCAGGTGAAGTGGCTGCAGGTTCTCGGGACTGTGGCCCTCCTGCGGCTCGTCAGGGTGTCACCGTCCCTGTAAGTCAGAGCTTCTCGACCAGGGAAGCCTTCGCCTCCCCGGAGGCCCTCGGCAGCGGCCAGAGACACCTGGGGAAGGGTGCACCTGCCTCTGGTGGGTACAGGACGCAGCCAAGCGTCCACAAGGCGTAGGACGTAGAGAACGGAACGGCTGGGCTCAAATGGCACCGGGGTCAGGAGCCCTGCAGCAGCTTGCATGGGACCCACAGCTTGACGCTAAAGTCGCGTAAACACAATCTGCATCTCACATAGCAAAAGGACCAACCACAAGGAAAGGAAAAAATAAATCAGCAGAAAGCAACGGCCAGATAAGGTGGAGAAGAGCCCGAAACCGAGGACAGCCGCTACGTCAGGCACGGCCCGTCCCAACACCAATAGCAAAACAGGCTGCGCCAAATGGGGAAGACGCTCAGGTGGAAAGAGGTGCTGCAGAGAGTCGGAGCAGGTCCCCTGGGTAGGGGATGCATGCACACTGACAAAGCCCTGAGCAGGCTTGGGAACATCTCCCAGCTCTTGACATGAGCATGCCCGCCTGCCCCGCAGTTCCAATTTTGCAGAAAACCCCATGCTGTAAAGAGTGCAGTATGAGCCAGGTGTGGTGGTTCACACCTGTAGTCCCCGCGACTCGGGAGGCTAAGGCAGGAGGATGCGAAGTTGGAGGCCAGCCTCAGCAACTTAGTAAGACCCAGCACCCAAAACATGCGAACAAACAAACAAAAAACCCCAAGCTCCCTGCGTGGGAGCTCGCTGTAATATTGTTGATAACGGTGAAACCGTGAAAGGAAAAATGAGATATCTGTGAACACGGGTTTGGGTCCAGAAGCATGGCCACCCACCCCGTGGAAACCTGCAACATGTGGAAGTGGTAGGGCAGAGCTCCAAAGCAGCGCAGCCAGGCTAGGCCTGCGTCTGTTCAGAGAGCGAAGCCGGGGCCTATGCCCCCAGGGCCCACGCACCCTCTGCTGCCCTCCTCCTCGCTGGTGGGACCCTGATTTTGAGTGGGGTGCGATTGCACCAACAGAATTGCCTCCCCAGCCTGCCTCAGTGAGACCTTGCGACACCTGTTGGAGTGAGCAGAAGTCTCCCAGGTGGGTTCTGAGAACGCCACCATGTCCCTGAGCAGGCACTGGCCTTGTCCTTCTCTGCCCTCCTTCCCTGGCTGGGCACAAGTGCCAAGAGGCCAAGCACCCTCTTGAGCTGCGACTTAGAAAGTCCCTCCCCAAACGGGAGGCCAAGGCACTGGCTCCTGGTGACACCTGGGAGCTGGCCCCCCAGCTTGGACTGCTCACCCCCAGCTCCTTTGGGCACACCATGACAGCACACCACGTGCACAAACATCTGGAGTCTGCTTCATACTTGCAGCTCAAAGCACCCCCCGGATATGCTCAGGACTGTGTCCTCCGCTCTGTTGCGATAGAGCCACCAAGTGTCATTCATATATAGAAAAACCAAAAATCCTGAAGCACAGCCGGAGCCCGCGGCCTCCTCACCGAGCCCTTGAACTGAGCTTGCTGATTGGCTGCTGGTCAGGCCGGAGTGCTGAGGAGTCACAGGGACGCCTGGAGGGCTGGGAGGTTGGGCACTGGTTCCTTAGGGAAGCCTCCATTTTCCAGAGAAGAGGACTCAGCCCTGAGTCTGACCCAGATGGGAGGCCCGGGGTCACTCCAGTCAGCCTGCTGTGGGCTGCCCCACTTCACAACCCCCAGCCCAGACCCGCAGACCCCCCAGGCAGTGGCCTGGCCACCTCCCCACCTGTTTGTCCTCCTCTTCCCAGAAGCAGGAGGCCTGCTCCCTTTATCTCAGACCAAAGTCCCCCTGGGCAAGAGGAGGAATGTCACCTGTCATCATGGGGCTGATGAGTCATGTCCTTGTGGCTGGAGGCCACAGTCAGCCTGACCTCTCCCTCATGGGGTGGGTGGGGGGACAGGAACATCACCCTGAAGATCGCTGGGACCACAGCCACCTTCGACCTGGAGCTGGGCCCTAGGAGGTCAAGGACATGGCCTTGGGCTCAAAGCCGGCTCCCCATGCCCTAACCTGGTGACCTGGGCAGTCCGGTGCTCCTTCCAGTCACACATGTGACTGACATCGATTATGGCGGTACTGAGACCAGGCAGGGAGGTGTGGGGCAGCACAGAGGCACCCAAGCCAGCCCAGCTGCAGAGCGCAGGGGCAGAGGCGCTCACGGCCATGAACATCAAACTTCGCGTGCTGAGTGACCTTGGGGGACTAGGAGAGGAAGAAGCGGACCAGGGGTGCTAATTTAAAGGAGGCCCAGGAAGCCCTGGTGCATTCACAGCTGGGGAAGAGCTGAGGAGCTGGGTGGGGGAGGGTTGTGCAAAGGCCCTGAGGCTGCGTGTCACCGCATGCCCCTGAGGCAGCACACCTGAAGGGGAGTTGTCACATGAGACCCATGGACGTGGCCAGGACCTCGTCTTTCGCTCTGGGTGACCTGGGGGACTCGGTGGGAGCCCACTTCCCTCAGGCAGGGACAGGGTGGGGAGCAGCACAGGGGCCACTGCAGTTCCAGGCAAGAGCTGGTGTCGAAGGCATGGAGGGCAGTGGAAAGTGCTAGAAGGGATGGAGGGAGGAGAAAGACAGGAACCCACAGGGACACTAAGACTTCCGGCCAAGCCCCTGGGAGGACAGAGGGGGCTGCAGGACGCGGGCCTGTTCCTCCCCGGGGCCCAAGTGGCCCACCAGGCCTGTTCCTCTGGACGTTCCAGCCTGAGTTCCAGGGACACCGAGAGGGAGGTCTGCAAGCTTTTAGCACAGACGGTGTTTAGAGACTTGGATTCTCCGTGTGTGACATGGGGCTCAGGCAGCCTCTGCGCTGAAGGTGCTTATGAGGCGGGATTAAGTGCTGGCAGGGGTCCAGTGCAGGTAGGTGCCAGCTCTAGTCCTTCCGTGCCCAGGTCCTCCAACCCCCACAAGGTCACCATAGCTGTCATCACCTCTAGCTCTGCAGGTGAGCAAGTGCACATCAGAGTGGTTAAGTGACTGATCCAAAGTCGCACAGCTTGGAAGCCTCCCAGCCAGAATTCCCGGCCCAGTCTAGAGTCCTGCTCTTGACCTCTGCTCTGCTGCTTGCATCCTGCTGGCCAGCACGGGGGCACTTGAATCCTGAACTGGCCAAGGCAGTCCCCTCCAGGTGGCTCCCCAGGCGACCATGAAGCAGAATAGTCTCCAGGCATCCGGACCTGCCACACTGCGGGCGCAAACTCAATAGACGGGGCTAACGGGACAGCACAGCCTTGTGGCTGGAGAAACTCCTGAGTCACATTGGCTCTACCCTCCTCTAGCGGTGTGACCCTGGAGATGTGACTCATCCTCGTGCCTCAGTTTCCCCATTTGCTTTAGGGAGGACTGAATGAGTCGGTCAAGGAAAAGTGGTTAAAGCAAGGCCAGGAAGGGCTGGAGTGGCGGCTCGGGGGTTACGGTGCTCGCCTGGCATGCGCAAGTACGCGAGTTCAAAGTCTTGGAGCAACGAAAGCCACATGAAAAAATAAAATTGATTCTCTCTCTCTCACTGTCCCTCTCTCTTTAAAAAGAAAAAACAAGGCCAGGAACTTAGTAGGTGTCTGATAGCAACAGATTGCTGCTCTTGCTGTTGCTGCAGCGGTTCTTCCCAAGGCCCGGGGCCCCCGCCCTGCCCCTGGGTCCTCGTCCACCCTCTGCTCAGGATCCCGTCCTGCCTTGGCTGCTGTGTGTCTTGGGGTGTCTCAGCGCCTTTCCTGAGCCTGTGTGTCCTCCAGCCTCTGTATGGGCAGTGACATGTGCTTCCAAGGACCTTGGATGGAAACGGCGGGTGCCCCAGGCAGGAAGCGCTCTTGGCCTGGAGCTGATGCCCCCTCAGGGGCCGATGACTACCGCGGAGCATTTGGGCACCGAGAGCAGCTCACCCACGACCATGTGACAAATGGGTCCTGCGGGTGCTGAGTTGAGACACGCAGGAGCGGTCCTGGTCTCGCTCCCAGACCTGCGGTGGCAATGACGGATCCGGCTCCCCGGCTGGGGTGGGGGCTGGCTGTGTGGAAGGGCTTGAGGGGATGAGGTTTGGAGAACTCGACCCTCGGGCACATCTGTCAAAGCTCATCAAACCGAACCTAAAGGTTGCTGCATTTAAGCATCACTTTCCTTATTTTAAAAGGGAAAAAGTTTGGGGCTGGAGCAGTGGCTCAGTGGTCACAGTGCTTGCCCGGCATGCATGAGTAGACGGGTTCAAACCCCAGCACCACGCACACAACTAAGTGTGAGAGCAACAAAAGGCATTGGAAAACTC
The DNA here is from genome assembly GCA_004027875.1 of Aplodontia rufa. Classification (NCBI taxonomy): domain Eukaryota; kingdom Metazoa; phylum Chordata; class Mammalia; order Rodentia; family Aplodontiidae; genus Aplodontia; species Aplodontia rufa. The sequence goes on along the minus strand of PVKS010000377.1, from coordinate 62,735 downwards.
AATAAAAATTGATTCTCTCTCTCTCTCTCTCACACACACACACACACACACACACACACACATACACTCTCTCTCTCTCTCACGGTCCTTCTCTCTTTAAAAAAAAAAAAAAAAGAAAGAAAGAAAAGGGAAAAAGTTTGTTGGTGTTGTCCCTACACCTGTCCCCTGGCCACCAAGAGCCTTGCTCAGCTTCTCTCTTGATGCTGCAGGAGACCAGAGTCAAGCTCAGATGCCCTTTCCCTGCCTCTGGTCCATGCAAGGCCTCAGGCACACACAGGAGAAGACACTTCTGCAGAAAGAGCCATGGAGTCAGGCTCCAAGCCCGCTGGGCCTCCCCTGGCCAGCTGCCGCGGTGGTCATTCAGGCCTCGATCTTCTTGTCTGTTATAGGAGCCGGGTGTGGTGTCCAGCTCCAGCAGCTCCTGACAGCCTGGGCAGAGTTGAGAACTGCGGAGGGCCACGGGTGTCAGAGCTCACAAGCACAAGCAGCCCAGCCCCCAGACCCGGGGGTGGGCACTGGGGAGCAGTCCTGCTTCCAGCTCCCAGAAGCAAGCATGCAACCAGCAGGGGGCGGGCACTGGGGAGCAGCCCTGCCCCAGAAGCAAGCATGCAACCAGCCGGGGGCGGGCACTGGGGAGCAGTCCTGCTCCCAGCCCCGCCCTGGCCTCTCTGCACCTCAGGCTCTTTACCTGTAAGGCACGGAGGTGCACGTGTGCCCCACCCCAGGGCTGTTCTGAAGACTGAGTAACCAGGGGACACAGGAACGGTGCTGGGCACAGGGCATGTACTCTCCAGGCATTGGGGGTGGCCCCAGGTAACTTCAGAGGTGGAAGGAGAAATTCTGGCTGCTCAGGGTTCGTTCAGAGAGCCCAGTCCCTCCTGAGTCGAGGCCATGGTGCTTGGGGCGGTTGATCCAGCTGCAGGGACCTGGGGCACAGAGCTACCAGGCGTGTCCTGCGTTGCTCAGGTCGGCACCCCATACTGGGGACAGACCACTTCCTTCCTCTCCTCTGGGTGCCAAGCAGGCCCAGAAACTGCCTGATGTCAGCAGGGCCACCCGCCCACAGATGGGAGGAAGTGGGCGGGTGCCCGGGACAGACACGCCAAGCAGACGTGCCCCGAGGCGGCATAGTCAGGGCTGACGTGGGCATCACGCACCCGCTGCTTACGGAGCTGGCCCTGGTGCGGCTGGAGAGGTCAAGGGTGCAGCAGGGTCATGGTGGGCTGTGCACCCCAGGAGGTGTGGCTGGGCATGTTTGGGGTGACAGGCCTGGCGCATGGTTTACGTGTGTGTGTCTGCACGTGTGCACGTGTGTGCCAAGGCAGCGTGAGTCACCAAGTGTGCCCACACAGCTGAGCATGTGATGCTGCTTGGCGGGCGTGCGTGTGACAGTGTGTGTGTGCTGGTTGACCCGTGCACTGTGTGAGGGCGTGTTTCAGGCCCTGAAGCTTGCGTGGCCACCGTGCCCAGCTCTGGTGCATACAGAGCTTGCTCCCCTCGCCAGAGTCTGTGACGACTGGGGCCAGAGCTCATGAGACTAAAGGGATTAAGGGAAGAGGCCCAGGAGCTCTCCAGGAAGGCCACACAGAGTGGGAGACTTCCAGACTGAGCAGAAGGGGCCAGCTGCAAACACCTGGGCAGCGCCACCAGCCCTTGTGACCGCCGCTCTGACCCCCAGCAGCACCTGGGGGCTTGACCTCGGGGCACTCTGAGGCAGCTCCCACACAAACCAGCCAGTGGTCAGCTTCTGAATCAACCGATGATAACAGGAGAGATTTGTCCATTCATTCACCAGCGTTTACCGGGCACCCTCAGTGTCCCCAACACAGTGCCTGGTCCTGGAGCTGCAGCCAGGGACACTAACGTGCTGGCGGGAACCAGGATATTATGAAGAGCATGTGGAGGAGGTTTGCTGGTGGTAAATGCTGCTGAGAAGAGACAGGAGAGCTGGGTCGCCACGGCCAGGCAGGGCTGCCATCGGTTGGTCAAGACTGACGGGAAACTGACGTTCGAGCGGAGACTTGAGGAGGAGAGGGTGAGCCGCGTGGAGACCTGCGGGAAGAACTTTGCGGGCCGGGGCACAGGACAAAGGCCCTGCGGTGAGTGCGTGCCTGGCTCGTTCAGAGAGGAGTGGAGGATTAAATAGCTTTTTCCAAAATTGAGGATAAAAGCAAATCATGCCCGCAGAAAGATCAAGCCAAAGAGAAATGAAAACCGGAGGCAGTGGAGTCCCCAGGAACGGGGGGCAGGAGGGGAGAGAGGGAAGAGGCCCAGGGAGGCTTGCTGTGCGTGATAAGCAAAGTCCTTTCCATTTGACAAGGGCAGCATCGAAACGCTGCAGCTGGGCCCCTCCTGGCACGGTGCGGTGCCCGAGCCCTGTGTGGCTCTCGGCCTGCCCTGGGAAGAGTGGAGCATGCAGAAGGTGCCCACTCTGCACTCTGGTTCCCTGAGCCTGGGGGGTGGTGGCGGCAGAGGGGCGCGAACCCCCCTGCAAGGAGATCGGCTTACTCCCAAATCCCGTGGGCTGCCTGCCCGGCCCCCAGCGGCCCCGGGATGACAGCGTCGCCTCTTCCTCCTCCTGCTTTTATGAGCTGCGAAGGAGGCTTGTCCCACGTTGCACAATTGCCCCTGAATTGCCACTTCCTCTCGGTGACGAGTTATGTCATGGATCCGCCGCGCACGTTATTAAGCGTGCACAGGGCCTTATCATCTGGAGCCCGGCCAGCTGTCGGCCTGGCCTACTTTCCCACCGGATTTCAAAACCGCCTCCCTCGTCCTCCTGGACTTTTCCTGAGGAGGGTGTGCTGGGCCCAAAAGTTCCTCGCTAAAAATAAAAACTAGAACAGGGAAGGGGGGCAGTGCGGGCCCACTGAAGGCCCGAGGCTCTGAGTGGCCCCGTGGCTGTGGCCAAGCCCTGCCTGCCTGGAAGTTTCCTCAGGAAGCCTTGGGAAGTGGAGTTCCCAACGGCGCAGGTCATGGCGGAGGGGCCCTGGCCCCATGGAGCCAATCCCTTCCCTTCTCAGTCATGGCTGGGGCGTCCGACTTGGAGCCGGCAGACCCGGGCCACATCCTGCCTCTGCCCTGGCAGCTAGTTCACTCCCTCGCTCACTCTTCACCCACTCACACTTGCAGTCTCCCTAATGCTGTGCTGGGTGCTGTGGACACATCTGAGAGCCAGGCAGACACTGTCCTCGTCCTCAGAGCAGAGAGGGGCACCACACAACTTTGTAGTAAGGACATCAGTGAGGATGGTCATCAGTGGGAGAGTCAGAAGGCTCCTGGTGGGGGAGGTGTGGCACTTAAGCTGAGATCTGAACTGACCCGGATCGGGGATGCAGGACCAGAGTCAAGTTAGGCACAGGAGGACAACAGCATGGGAGAGGCCAGGAGGCCCTGCTCCCAGGCCTGCTTGTGGCATTGAGTGAGGGCCCCTAGGTCCCCTCGCTCTGGCACCTGGTTCTCCCCTATCTGGCCCTGGGCATGTTGGGAAGAAAAGGGATTCCAATGGCAGACGAAGCAGGGTTGAGCACTGTGGTGGACCCCAGAGAGCCAGGGTAGATCGTGGGACGGTGCAGGCTGGGAGAGCAGGCCACAGAGGACCTCAACGGCCACCGTGAGGACTGGGAGGGGACAGGGGTGGATTGTGAAGGTAGAGCTGGTGGCACCTGTGGTTGAAATGGAGTCTGCAGGGGAGGTGGACCTGTTCCTGGGCTGGACAGATGACCATTCCTTCGTTGGAGAGGAGGGGACAGGCCAGCACTTCCTGCCGAGTCTTCTTCTCATTTGGGATGTGAGGATAATAATGTCACTGACCTATCTTAGCACAGAGCCTGGCCCAGTTGGGCTTGGAGAGTTACCTGGGATCGCCCAGCCATTGATGGCCGAGACAACCTGGGGAGCCAGACCCCACATCCCAAGATGCATTGCTGCAGGCAGGAGCGGGGCCTGGCACACGCTTCTCCAGAAACATAGCCTCCCAGCCAAGCAGGCCCTGCGGCGGAGGCTGGATTTTTGCTCCCTGAATTGTGCTTATGCGTGGGGTTGTTTATCTAAGTTGGCTGAAGTTGGAGTGCCGGGCCTGTAAACATCTCCTTTTAATTACTACACAAATGGATCATGTTCATGGAATAAAAATTTGAAAATGCAAATAAGCAAAAAAAGAAAAAAAAAAAACAGAGAGGGAGGGAGGGAGGGAAGGAAGGAGGAGGAAGGGACCAAGCATCTGAATGAACGCGTGTGCAGCAAGAGGCCTCATATAGGACCTTTGATCCACGTGCATGGCGAAGGTTGGATGCAGCCTGACAGGGGCCTTTCAGCAGGATTGCAGCGCTGGGCTGCCCGCGTGGATGAAGCTGGGCCCTGCGTGCCGATTTGCAGCAGCTGCCAAGATGCAATGTTAACTGGACAACGAGGGGCGAGGCAGTGATTAGAGGAGGGGTGAGAAGCGCAGGGGCGTGGGCTGTTTTAAGGAGGGAAGGGTCCGTGGACCCATTTTCAGGCTGCGCCCAGACCACCTCTGGGGGAGCCGCGGGGCTGCTGTGCAGGGACGGGCAGGAGGGGCGTGGAGAGGGCTGCGCTGTTGGAAGCCACATCTGGCTGTCTTGGTCTGGCCCTGTGCCTGCCGGTCCCCTGCACAGAATTTCAGCAATGTTTCGAAGACCAGAGTCTCCCCTTTGGACTTTTCAAAGGGCCTTGAGACAACCCGGGCTGGTGTTTCCCAACCCCAGGATTCCGGCGAGGAACCCGGGGCCGCGGGGCCTGCGGAGGAGGCTGCAGCCACCCGACCCTGGCACTCCGGGCAGCCTCTCTTTCATCTGGTTTTATAGGTTGGACATCAAGTGCAGGTTTAGCTGTAAAAGGGTTTTGCCTGCTTTGAAATGAAATTTTTGAGAAGCTTTGATCTCGAGTAATCTCTTCATTCTACCGGTGAGGAGACAGGAGCTCCAGACGGAGGAGGAAAGCAGCCATCCCAGCATTGGGCAGACCTGGGTGCCAGTCTAGCTTGACTCTGGGCCTTGGATGGCACATCTTCCGCTCCTACCTCCAGGGCACAAAGATACACCCAAATTTGGTTGATCTGGACTTTCCAGTGACATCAAAAGCAGAAACAGACCCCAGCTCCTTGGCTGGGGACCGAAGGACCCTGGCAGAAGGACGCACAGGAAGCCAGCCTGCCTATCTCTCGCCATTTTCTGGGAGCAGCAGAAACGCACCCCTCCCTGTTTCTCCAAGGCCAGCATGGGCGCATCGCAGTTCATCAGAAGTCGCTCCGCCAGCCTCAGCTGTTCGTTGGGTGCGTTCCAGTGCAAGAAGCAGGGGAGCCGCTCGAAATGGCGGGACGGATGAGACGAGCTTTCTCCAGAACTGCACGGCTCCTGCAGGAGGGAGTTCAGTTCCAGGAACGCAGAACCCGCTGGTTGGCAGGGCTGATGTGTCCCCTGCTCCCTGGAACCTTGGCCAGCCCACAGTGGAGGGGATGGCGGGAGCTGTCAGTGGCCCTGGTCCTTCCCAGGGCTTTGCTCAGCCACCTTGAACACCTGGTTTTATCTTCAAGGTCGGTCTTGGTGGCCACAAGGCCACCCATTTTCCTTCCACCTCGCAGGCGGGGACTAGGGACAGTGGAGCACACGTGCTGGCCACCTTCGTCTCTTGTTCAGGAAGCTGTCCCAGGATCCCCACTGGCAAACACGGTTTCGCTTCCCTTGGCTGTGGCTGGGTCCCTGGTTCGGTCCCTGGTCACCCTGGCTGTGTGAGAGTCTGGCACATGCATGCCTCTGGCCACCCGCTGCTGTCCCCAGCAAAATAGTTTCTGCGTGCAAGGGAGAAAGGGAGAGCGGGCTCTGGGTGCACACTGGGCAGTGTCCCTGAGTAGTGTCAACACCCGGCCCTGGTGAGCACCTGACAGTGCCCGCTCCGAATCAACCAGTGCTGTCACCACGGTGGCTCAGGTGTCCCCAAGCACGAGTTTGCTTTCTTCTCCACTCCAGCTTGTGGACCACTGTCCTGAGACTTGTTTGACCCCCTCATGGCCGAGAGGAGGCCCCTTCCTTGAACTCAGGTCTTGACATCCCTTCATATAGAAGCTCCTTGGGGAGGGTGGCTGGGCCGGCCACGGAGGGCTGCGGGGTCCACTGGCCTTGGTGGCAGCGGCTTTGCTTAATCCCATCATCTCCCAGCTTGTGGCTGTCTCATTTCCACCCCCACTGCCATGACAGCACCACCTCACCGTCGACCCCAGACCTTTCGTTCTCTTGGCTCTGGAGTTGGCTCCAGGCCTGGGGACCTGGTCTGGGCCCAGCTGGGGCAGGGCTCTGCTCTGGGCCGGGCCCCCTGGTCCACTTCTTGCACAGTGGAGGCTGCAGGCTGTGCTGGGCTGGGCCACACCTGGTGGGTGGGCTCGACTCTGCTCCATTAGCCCCTCGTCCCTCTCCGGGGCTATGGGATGTGCTGACGACATGGTGGCAGAGTCATGGGAGCCAAGTGGAAGCCACCAGCCTACTGAAGCCTCCTCTCAAACTGACACACTGTCACCGCACCATTCTCCCCAAAGGCAAGCTGATGGCTGCAGCGTAGAACCCGCCCCTCCCCTGCGGGGCCTGCAGAAACTGGGGCTTCCATGGTGAGGCCTGGCCTGCCTCCTGCTTCCTCCCTCCTCCAACCTCAGGCTCGTCCATATCAGCCCTGGGTTTCTTCTGCATGTGCTCTTGGGGCCACCCCAACCGTGGCACCCCTTGGCACACCTTGGCACCAACAACCCCCAGCTCTGTAACTCCAGCCCTGGGCTCTCCTGACCCCCTGCCAGCTAGACCTGTGACAGGGAGGCATCACCGGGCCCTGTATCTTTCTCCCACTCTGACCCCAGCGCCTTGAGTCCCACGGGAACTCTCTTCGCCTTCTGTCCCCAATGGCCCCTTTATTATCCCGGAAGTTTACTCCTTGCAGGGCCATAGCCGGTGCCTCAGCTTTTTCCAGTCTCTATGTTCCCTTTCTTTCCCGATCTTTGTTATAAAAGACGGAGGTTGCAAGTTGGGGGATGTTATCTAAAGATTGATCGGGGTCATATGCCAATTATTGTAACTTCCTCCGAATGTCTGGGGCCATCTGAGTGATAAAATTTGTCCTTTAAAATTATGTGGCCCTCTATGGACTCAGGGTTCATGATGATGTGTTTTCTCAATGCCTCCCTGAGTTTTCCAGAAAGACGGTTGGGTTTTCCTGAGTCTGTATAAGTATTAGTTAATACACAGCCTTATATCAAAATCAAATAAAAGCTAAGGGCTTCTTTTTGAGGAAAGGGTAGCAAAATGTTTCTATGTTCCACATTGCTAATCTTTCAATAAATTAGGCTCTCCTTATTACTTTACAAAAATGCAGTTAAATTTTTATCGCAGTGTAAAAAGTCAGGTTATTCTTATCCAACTACAAAATATTAAATGACATAAATAGATTCCTAATTAAATTTGTTGTTTCCATATAAATCTGAAGGAGATCATTGTTACAGGTAATTTCAGTTTGGAAACACAAGCTTGGTAAAATGCTATCCTAAGTTTTACACCTTAAATGATTTATACACCTGAGACATGAATAAGTCTAATACACAACAAAGTCAGTATTAATTACACAAATGTTCTTATATTAACTAAATTTAACCTTTGAAGAAACATTCAGAATCCATAGTATAATATAACAATAGTCATAGGTCTGCACAGGTTTAGCAATAGCTTTAAATTTTCTAAATTTAAAAAAGTATTGATAATCAGAGATAGACTTATTATTTGGTGTATAACAATGTAGCACTTATGTAATTAAAGCAAACAGAAATAACCCAGTTTTTGAAATACAGTGTGTAAAAGAGAGCATGCTGGTTACCTTGTCTGTAACCCTACAGAAGTTTTTATTTCATAAACACATAACACTTAAACAAGGCCCAGATAAACATCTAGTTCTTAGATATAGTTTTGTTTACATATATTAAGGTGTCAGCTATATTGTAATCACCTAAAAATAGTTGTTCATTTAATGTTACAGGTTTTAAAACAGGTACAAGCTACAACTCCTTTAAGATTTAGTTTATCTAACTAATTAAACATAACACCAGGAACTATCTTGATAAGAGCAGATCAATGTTTTAAGAAACCCTTGTTATTTCAACACATAGAATTAGATTCTGGTTCATAAGAGTACATTAATGTTTGAGCTTAAGTAAAACCTTAAATAACTTTAAATTGTGCCAATTATATTTAATTTAATCCCACACAGACTTTTGAGATTTACCCTCCACAGACCTTCTGCAACTTACTCTATACTTTTTCATCCAGAAACATTTCTTTCATTCTAATTTCTATATCAAAGTATATTTCCATACCTATAACTTTCTTACATCTCTTTCCTATTTGCTGACTCTTTCTTAAACTTACACTTTGAAACAATCCTTATAAAATTTCTGAATTGTTTCAATTACTCCTCTTAATAAGATCAAATAATTTATGCTATTTACAGTGCTTTCATTGATACACAGTAGAAATATTTTGTTTGAAATATTTCTGGTGAAGACCCAGAAAAAAGCAGTCTTAAATTATATCTTTTTAGTTTTCAACCTATAAAACCAGCTTTAATAAACCCAAATGTATGTTACCTTTTAGAATTTATAAGAACACACTGAATAAACTCAAATGTGTCACCTTATAGAAACCAAAAAGTCTAGATTAGTCAAATTTACCTAGTGGCTGATGTTTTAACATTTTGACTTTGCAAATTGATCAGATATCTCCTTTAACAAACAAATTTATGGAGATAAATCCCATTTATGTTAAATCTAATTTACTCATTTCAAATTGTTAACTTTAGGTTACCCATGAAACCAGGATACAAAATATAAGCCTTTTTTTCCGTTTAAGAAAAATACTAGAAACAATGGATGTTACACTTTAAGCATTTATAGAAATCAATATCCTATTGATTGATCACCTGGAAAAACATGTGAGCTAGTAATCTTAAACACATCATTATTCTTATGTCTAACTGATTTAGATTGAACCTCTTTTTAAATGTTTAAGTCATGTGAACTAAAGTCATTTGGATTCATTTTTTAAATCTGATTTATGAGCGCTCATCTATAAGCCAATTTGGTACCATGTTGAACACAACATATAATACACATGTACACAAACACACAGGACAGGTGTGCACACAAAAACCAACAAGAAACAAGGATTTTAGAGTGTTTGAATAATTATTAACCTTTTGAATAAAGACAGCAGTAAAAAATCCACAATTAACAACTCCAGTTAGATAAAACAAGATAGGTGAATTCACCAGTAAAATTGAGCTCAAAACCCCCCCAAAATGAAATACTGTATTTATTCTAGTAAAGGAGCATGTGAACCTCTTCAGCAGACCGGAGCTAGAGTTAGCCCAGGCACTGAAGGAATGAGGTGGTGAAATCCTCAGGTAGTTGTTTTTAAGAATAATGAAAACCTATATGCGATCTTTCCAATTTCTTTTTTTTTTTTTTTTTGGTATCCAAATGAAGAGAAGAGAAAACTCCAGAGGAATTAATGTTTGCTGGTGTTCTTGGGCCTGTCCTATCAGCTTACTAAAGCTGTCCCTGTTACATTATCTCCAAAGCACAAGAATGTGGGCCCCTTAAGCGTCTCTAAAGGCTGGGAACCTGGGGCAGCTGGCCTTTCCAGATCCTTTCTTTCTGTCTCTCCTGCTAGAATCTCAGAGTGCAGGAAGAGAGTAAGCTTAGTCCCTTCGGCCTCACAGCCGCTTGAATTTGAAAGTAGCACCTCAAGCCTTTTTTTCCCTCTGGTCTCAAACTGGCTTAGGCACTAGCTCATGTACTTTGCATTTTAGAAGGCTATCAGGCCGGTAACTAGCAGGCGTCTCCTTCTCTTTTGCAAATAACCTAAGCTGCAAAACGATATTTATATTTTTTCTCTGGTGGCCAAGAAAATGAGGTGCTTTTCTTAGGCATTTGTGGGTTATGCAGGCTCGTGGTGAACCTGGATTAACTTTGAGAATGAAGCTCCCACCTGAATTATGTGGACATCCTTTCAGGGGCTTCTGACGGTCAGTAATCCCCCCTCTCCTTTCCCTAAACCCTGCTGGATTTATTGCTGCCTTACCGGTGAGGATGCAAAGGCCTTTTTTGCCCCATGCCAAAGACCTAAGGGAACCCAGACTCAGTGGCATTATTGGCATTCCCTCGGCCACTATAATGTTTAACGCCACACAGTAGGAAAGCAGCCTGGCGTCAACTGTGATTAGGTCACCCCTGGTAACAAGCAAAAGAGAACAGCACGGGCATCTGTACCAAGGAAACCTCTCTTTGGCTAAGGGGCATCTTCCTGATCTTGGAGCCTCCAGTGGTCAGCGGTTCCTTTTGTGACCTGAGCTGAGGCCTCGCTCAGCATGGAGGATCTAAGGGAGGATATTTGCCAACTAGCTGTGCCTTTTAAATGTCCTTATGTGATTCTCTTTCCTTGAGTTCTCATACTCACCGGCCCATGATTCTATATAATGCTCCTTAATTTGCAGTGGGAGGCAAGCCTGTCAGTGCTCGGGGTGAGAATCCCCACTAGAGAAGATAAAAGCTTTGGCTTCCTGAGAGATGCGAGGTGCTTTACTGAACTAGGAGAGATGCGAGGTGCTTTACTCCTAGGCAAAACTTTTGATTGCTTCCTGCCAGATGAGGAGGTTACAGAAGGAAAGGCGTTAAAGCGAGGGGAGCTCTATCTTGGCAATCTTTCACAAGGTTCCCCTGTTTAAGAGGTGGATATTGGGGACAGACAGAGTAGGAGCATTTCAGAAAAGAGAGAGACTGCTTGTCTCACGCTCTGGGGATTAATAGGTCACCTCTTTCCCAAAGACCTTAGGATCAGACCAAGACTTTGTCCCAAGATCCAAGATTCATCGGGTGAGGGTGTCCTCCTCCATCGGGCCAAGCCAACGAGAAACAAAGAGAAACAGATAGTGGTCGATGCTGGCACCCGAGGGCTATCGGGGTCAGACTCGGAGAAGAGACCCTCCTGCAGCCCTGGAGAGTCGCCCCAGCCAGCCGCCTTCAGCTGACTCAGGCCTTCCTCTGCCCCATGCGGTAGCTTTCTCCCACAGAAAGGAAAGTGGAGCAAGTCAGGACTGACATTCCCAACACCTAGGTGAAGGGGGTGAGTCCTACCTGCCCAGCAAGCCTGTGATCTCAGTCAACCCAGCAGCCATAACTGTCAAGTGCCTGTGTTTGAAGAGCTCATCAAATGGAGAAAAAGCAGAGTTATCTTCCTATAAGTTTGTAAAGGCCCCGTCTATAAACGGAGGGGACTTAGGCCCTTTCTTATGACCCATTCTGTGTAAAACGCCCCTTTCTCAATGGTTAGAGTCTGATCATCAAGGGACAGGGTGCTCGGGAGGAACAGGCATTGGAGGAGGAGTTTGGCTCATACGGAGGTGCATATCTCTGGGGCTTTCGCTCAGCACCGTCCAATCGACTGGTCACTTGTAGGACACCCCTAAGGTCTATCGGGAAGGAAGTCTGGGGAGAAGCCTTTGAGATCCACCAGGGAGTGGCCTGGCCAGAATCCCTCAGTTGCTTCACTCCTTCACTCAGCTCCTCGCAGCCAAAGTTGGCAATGATCAGAGGGCAACTCTCTAACACCAGACACGCTCCGAGCCGGGATAGAGAAGTTGGAAACGACCTTTACGCAGCCTAACGTGCCTGACCCGAAAGCAGGGGATTAGGAACTGTAAAAGGACATGAAACCTGTCATCCAAGACTTAAGACTGACGGTGGTACTAATGGCATTTAAGTGACCAACGGATGCCCGGTTTATTGTCCCCCAGAAAGAAAGACAGAAAGAGGCCAGATGCACCTTGCAGAGAGCTTACTTTGGGGGTGATCTCGTCCATGTCCAGGACGCACCCCCATCTGATGCCGTTTTTATGGATGTTGGGTTTGTGTCCTCTCGGAGTCGAAGAATGAAACCAAGGGACAAAAAGGCGAGCACAGTAGACAGACTTTATTTTATAGAAAGTAAAGCACGACCCCAGTGGCGTGCACCCCGTTACCCACGGCCCTCGTCCCCACGACCCCAGTGGCGTGCACCCCGTTACCCACGGCCCTCGTCCCCACGACCCCAGTGGCGTGCACCCCGTTACACACGGCCCTCATGCCCAGGGTACAGCTGTAGTCCATGGAACTCTGGCACCTACCTGGCCGCCGCGCCTGTGTCCTCTCTGGCGCTGCTGGCCTTGGCTGAGTGAGCAGGTGCCCTAATCCCATTTCCTGCACGCTGCCCCAGAGAACCGGGCTGCTCTCCGGGTCTGAAGAACTTGGCCCAGGGCGCTTGCATTTCTTCCCACTCCCTAAAGGACCGAGGGAGCTCACACCCGGCAGCATCTGGTAAGGAGAAGGTGAAACACGTGCATGGGCGCTTCTGCCCGACGGCAGCAAACACAGTAAGAACCATTTGACACTCCAGGAAGTGACAAAGGAGAAAAATATAGAAGGTTCCGGGGACGGGTGCAGTGGCATCTGTGACCAGGTGTTGCCGTGAGGGGTGCGCGTAGCAAGTGCCGAGGTCCTGAGGCAGAAGGGTGCTCGGAAGGGCTTGGCTCACCACAGCGTCCCTCTGGCTGCACATGCAGGGGTAACAGCGCATGGGGTCGGCGTCCAGGAAGCTGGGTTTGCACTCAGATCACAGAGACATTCAAGAGTTTGAGTGACATTTTCAGAAAGCACAGGAAAAGAAACAGGATTTTCAAGTTAACCAGAATCAGCAAGGAGACGGAGGGTGCCCAGCACCCCACCGGAGGTGACTGCCCTGGATGCTGATGCTGTGGGGCTGGTGTCGGTCGCTGGAGGTCCTGCCCCAGCATGCCTGCTGCTGGGGGGCATACTCAGCACCCCCAGCTTGTCAGGGCCATCATGGCCCAGATCCCACCAACGATGGATGTGCGCGAACTTGACCTGGGAACAAACCCTGCTGCTCTCAGCTGTGCCAGCACAAGCCCCCCACCCACACCCACGCAGCTGTGCCCCTAACACCAAACTCCCTTATCTCAGGGCTCGGTCCTCCAAAGAACAACAGGGCGTGTTTGTGTCTGTGGCTTGGGTTCCCAAAACCTGTGACCTCAGATAAGTGTGCTGATCACCAAAGCGAACAGCAACACGGAGAGGGGGAAGAGGAAAGAACAGCAGCGGAAAAGCGGAAAGGGCCCTGGCTGCAGCGCCACTTCCTCTGGGGCAGGCTCCCAGGCGAACCGGGGATGTGGAGGAATGTCCCCCGGCCTCTGCCCCGCTGGCTCCCGCTCAGCCCTTGACTGTGTCTCTCTGAGCGTTAAATTCCCACCTGCAAAGTGGAAACGTTAACCTCTACCCACCGGAGCTGATAGAAAATACACGGTAGAGGTCATTAAAATCCACCACGAGGGCTGACCTTTGGCCCACTTGTAGCTCATTACGTTCAGGTGCAGCGGCTACTGAGAGCACCTCTGGATTGCAGCTGGGGAAATGGAGACTCTGAGTAGGGACAGAAGGCAGGTCACGAAGGACTACGAGATCACCTTTGTTGATCAGGAAATGCAAACATGTAAAATATAAATGAAATAAAAATGAAACACGAGCCGTCAGATATAACCAGGCGAAGCGTTTGGCAGGACCTACGACCCAGATGTCACTGTGGCTTTCTGGTGTTGGGGTCACAGAGGGAAAGAGGTTCTCCCGGATGTGTCTGTCTCAGCAGCACGTCCCCCGCCCTGCCTGCCCTCCCAGCCCGCCTAGGGCCCGGCCACTCTTCGCACCTTGTCTCTTCCTGCGCTGACGTCATCTGAAAGCACATTATTTTTTCCTGCTATGTCTGGCCTCGTCCGCTGTGGAACTCGCTGGAGCTGAAGACCCCAGGAACTCTGTGGGGTACAGCACCTGGAGCGGGGCCGTGTGAGGGGTCTCCACCGACATTCCATGACCCGTGGACTGTTTCCTTTTAAAATCTGCAAGCCAGCCCGGTGCTTAGGAACTGTTACATGCTTGCCAAACAAGCTGCTTAGGGCCCCAGCTTATCTGGGGCCTGTGCAGGAAGTGGGCGCCTTGGCTTCCCACGGAGGGGTCACACCAGGAACACCCAGGTTCCCAGCCCGGCCCTGGGTTCGCCGGCCACGAGACCTCTCTGCCTGGGAAAGGAGGCTGCCCTGAACCTCAGGGAACAGGGAGCCCTGGGGCCAAACGCAGCTCCCCTGGAAGATCATTCAGCCTGAGTCAGCCTGACAGCTTAGAATTCTGCCATCATTTAAGAAAAGAAAAGAAAAAAACTGGAAGAAAAAACAATGATGAGATCAAAATAAAACAAATAAAATTAGATGAGCATAAACGGACAGGAAGACTCCACATCCTGGGAACAACCATTCTGCGATGCAAACGCCACTCGGTTTCACATGCGATCCACAGAAGTTCTCTAATCAGAAGAATCTTCGTGAAATAGAACCGGGATGGAGGGGGCAAAAGCTGGGGAAACAGACGTTGGATCCAGGATGGATCCGGAATGCCAGCAGGCACGCTATCAGCAGAAAATCAGGATTGGCCCCAACTTCTACTCTGTATACATTTAAAAGAGCAAGCAGCGATTTCAACAAAACATCTGGCGTTCCGGCTGCGCTGGGTCCGCCTTTCCGGAGGCTCAGTGTGCTGCGGCTGAGAGGCAGCTCCACTCTCCAAGTGCCACAGTCCCCATCGCTCCCTTCTGCCTGACACCTGCTGCCTCCAATGCTGGGTGTCTAATCTGGGCTCTGAGGTCACCAGGGTTTGCTTCCTCTGAACTTGCGCACACATGCAGAGGGACTCTGGAAGTCGGATTTCTGCTGCCTGCCACGTTTGGTGATAAGAGAAACACCCGCCTGGCACCAAGGGCATTCAGCACTCAGCTTCCAGGGGAGGAGAAGGCAAGGAGGAGCTGGGCGGAGCAGAGGCAGCTTTCACCTTTGATCTCCTTTTGTCAAAAAGGAGGAGAAAGGTACACAAACAGCCCTGGCCTCCTTTGATCCCTCCGCCTGCAACTGCAGTGGCCTCCAGAGCTGATAAGACCCAGCCAAATCCAGCACTGTAGCTTGGCTGGCTGGGCCCCCAAAGTCCCCCTGTCCCCCGCCACCACCACCACCAGTCCCCCACCACCGCCACCAGTGGGCCACAGAGATTTCCTTCTTGTCTTCTCCCAAGATGAAGAGAAATTTGGAGGAAACCTCCCCACTGGAATCCACTCGGGACCCCAGAGTGCTTGGGTTTGGAGACAGAAGGGCTTAGGCAGGGGCCACATGCAGAACACAGCAATCTGGTCCCTGGAGGGGGCCCCCAAATTGGGCACTTCTGGGAAAATGAAGGTCCCAGGAGGAGGGTGGAGGCCAGATCTCTCCACACACAGCAGGTGCAGGGAGAAGCCGGGTGGTACTGTGGCTGGAGGGTGGCTCCTATCTGTCGGCTTCTGGTTTCGTGACTTTGGACAAGTGAGTTGCCCATTCCGCCTCAGTGTCCTCATCTGTCCTAGCACCTGGCTCACAAAGGTGGGGTTGAACGAGGCTGTGCCTACTGAACACCTGACACACAGTAGGTGCTTATGCTTGTACCACAGCTTGGTGAGTTCCAGGCTATCTCAAAAGGAGGAAGGGAAAAGCCCAGACCTCGAGTCCAGCAAGAGGGAAGAGGACGGTCGGTGTCTTCTCAGGCGCCACAGGCTACAGGGTGCCCAGCTCAGCAAGGTGTGAAGTTGGGAGCGCCATCGGGATGGAGCTCGCATGCTGGAGGCACCTCCACCTTGCGCCCGGGAGGCCCTTGCTGGACACTCTGCTTCTCCAGGGACTGAAAAGGCTGAGGGCTAAGCCTGAGAAGCCAGGCAGAGTCTCTGGAGTCAGAGGTTCCTTCCTAGCCCCTCCCCTGCCTAACGGTGTGACCTTTGTGTGTCAGCCTCAGTTTCTCCACCTGTAAAATGGGGGTCACGATGACACCAAGCACATAGGTGCTTGATGAATGAGTGAAGGTCACAATCCACAGGTCTTTTAAGGAAGAGGCGTGGGAAGCAGGGGCCAGCGGAGGAACCAGCTGCTTTGGAGCTCTTCCTGCCTCAACACCAGGCCCTCCAGACCTGGGAACTCTGTAGAGTCAGCCTCTCCCAAGAGCAAAGGGAGGTGCCGAGAGGCCAGGTAACTTAGCCAGGCTCACACAGCCTGCCTGTTCACCTGGAGTCACAGCTGGAACTGGGGCCAAACTGAGCCCTGCCCCATCCATCTCAGCTGTCCCTTCACTACAAGGGACACTGCTGCCTGCTTCCTGAACAACGTAGCCCAAGCTTCCTGAGCACAGCAGAGCTGGACCAAGGAGCCCTCCCAGGCACTCTTCCATGTACCTTGGCAAGGCCTTAGCCTGTCCCTGCCTAGGTGGTGACAAACACAACCTCACAGGCTTCAGGCCCCTCCTACATTCTGAGTTTCCCATAGTTTTGAATCATTTTCCAACATTTAAAAATTGGAGATTCCAGCCAGCATGGTGGTGCACGCCTGTGATCCCAGCAACTCGGGAGGCTGAGGCAGGAGGATCACAAGTTCAAAACCAGCCTCAGCAACTGAGCAAAAGGCCCTAAGCAACTAAGCAAGATCCTGTCTCAAAATAAAAAAAATAAAAAGGTCCGGGGATGTGGCTCAGTGGTTAAATGCCCCTGGGTTTGATCCCTGGTACCAAAATAAGTAAGTTAATTAAAATTGGAAATTCCATTTAAAACCCAGAATGTGTAGGTGCTTTTGGAAATCTGGTAGCTCTGGACACCCAGGCCCACTTTTCTGGCCCTAGTCAGGCCCAGCTGTGTCCTGGGTGCTCTGGCCTCGACCCAGCCTTTCTGCTCCAGCTCTGGGTCCCCTCCTTCCCCAGGGCCCCCTCAGGTAAAGTCCCAGTAAGCCACGGTGAGAGCAGCTTCCTGCTCGGGGACACCACAATCCTCCTCAGCCACTTGCAGCCTGGGTTCTCTGGGGGAAAGCCAGAAAGTCCAGGTTGGTGCCAGGCTCCAGGTTTATGGCAGAGAGGATACTGGCACCCCAAACACATCGAGGTCCTGCTCCCCAGAACCTGCGCACACGGCTCGTGCGTGCCTGGTAAAAGGGCTTTGTGGATGAGAGGGAGGTGAGGCTCCCGCGAAGGGAGGCTCAACCTGGGTTCTCTGGTGGGGCTCGTGTCCTCTCAAGGAATTCACAGGAGGAGGAAGGAGGGTCGTGGAGCCAGAGAGGGAGAGGGACAACAGGAGCAGAGATCAGAGGGACGCAGCCAAGGGCACTGTGGGCCTCTCAAAGCTGGACAGGGGAGGGTCCCCCACAGGAACCCCACCCTGCCGACACCTCGATTCTAGCCTTGCGAGACCCGTTTTGAGTTTCTGACCACTGGCCCTGTATGATCCTGAACCCGTGTTGGTCCTGAACCACAGTTGGAGCTAGTTTGTTGTTGTAGCAATAGGAAAGTTATCACGAGCTTTGAAGCTCAGTGTGCCCGCTGACTGGTGTGTGTCCTCGGGCAGGGCACCGGGCCTGGGCTTTCCCTTGGAAAAGGAGGTGACCGGGGACCTCCCTCAGGTGGGGTTGCTTAGCTGATGACTGCAGGTGCGGGGCCAGCTCAGCCGGGGTGGCTCTGGAGCCAGTCCTCCTCAGGGCTTCCTTGTTGCCATGGAAGCCAGCTTGGAGCCGGAGCCGGCCACCAAGATAGGCCTTACTGTCCTGCGAGAGCAGCAGCAGCAATACCCATGGGTCAGTTAACGCTCACGACGGCCCTCTCATCCCCTGCTATTTCTCAGGTAGGGAAACGGAGGCCCTGAGGATGAAGGCACTTGCCCAGGGTCCCTTGGAAGTGCGGCAGCTAAGCGGAAAGCTGAAATCGTGCAACTGAGCCCCGGAGCCTGCACCCTGACACCAGACTGTGCTACCTCTGTGTAATCAGATCAGGGAGCAGCACAGAGGCCCCAGACCATGGCCTGAGGCTCAGCGCGGCCGCCCCTAGACCCCGCCACCTGTGCCAGGTGTGATCCTGGACCTGAGGGCCCACAGCATCACTGATGGACTTGTTTCTGTGCTCGTGTTTGTTCCAGAAACAATACCCAGCAGTGCCACCATGCTGGGCACCAGGTTCCGGAGGAAGCAAAACTCCCTCTCCTGTCCCCAGATCTCAGACACAGGGGTCACAGCCAGTGAGGGACAGCAGGAGCCAGGTAAGGGATGTCAGAGGAGGCTCCCTGAGGAGGCCATCGCAGTGGAGGCTGGAGGAGGAGGCTGGCATCAGCGCAGCACAGGTTGAGCGGTGAGCTCCCAGCGGGGGACAGCCCAGGATGCCATGGTCAAGAGGGAGTCTGTGTGTTCGGAGAAGTGGACGTGATACATGTGGCCAGTTTGGGAGGAGGAGAAAGGTCAAGAGGTCAGCTGGGCACCTGGGCTCAACCACTCACTTTCCGGATGACCCTGGGCAACCTACGCTACCTTTCGGGCTCATCCGTCAAATGGACCCTAGGGGGTCCTGAGAGTCCAGTTCACCCACACACTAAGAACAGAGGCTGGGCACCCCCAGGCACCGTTACCAAGGCTATTTGCCTCATCCCCTTCTTATCAGCTCCTGTGGAATCAGCTCCCCAGGGTGACCCAAAGGTCCCGAAGTCCACAGGTGCCTGGCTCTGCCTGCCAATCGTCACACTAACGGCCAGTACCTCCACCTGCCCAGACCCTAACTCCAGACCGGCATTTGCCTTCCCAGCTTCTCAGCTCCTGTCGGCCACCTGCCCAGCAAGGCCCCTGAGCCCTCCTGTTCTTCACTATCTATGTGTCTTCATCCTTCCCTTGACCCAGCTGGGCTCTCATCTCCAGCAGCATCTGGGACCCACGGGGAGGCTAGATGTTGAGTTTCTTCAACTGCACACTAAGATAAGAACTGCTGAGCGCTCTGAGCACCTGTGTTCTCCGTCATTCCACAAATGCCGTCGGGCTCCTGCCCACATCCTGTGTGTCCCAGAGTTCACCTGTAAACACAGGCAGAGGTTCCTGGCCTCCCTACTGGGACTCACGGTTTCAGGGTGGGGAAGGGGAGGAGCAGTAATAAATAAATCTGCAAAGTCTACAAATTGTCCCTTAATCACAGCTACCACCTTATGAAACATTTATCACATTTCCCAGGGAGAGAAACAAGGCTCAGAGACAGGGAGTGCTTTTCGTGAAGTCACACAGCTAGGAACAGTCCGTGTTGGGACTGGAACCCACACTCTTCTACCTTCCTGGAAGTCTGCTGAGGCCTGGGTCCAGTTCCACCCACAGTCATCTGCCTGGCCAGCGGTGTTTGGGAAGTGCCACGGTGTCCAAGGCGGGGGTGCTGATGCCTGGGAGCCTGGTTCATTCCCATGAGGCCTCAGGCAGCTTGAGCTCTGCCCTCTCTTCCAGCAACCTCAGACAGGGAAGGCCGAGTGCATGGTCACTCTGGCCAGAGCCAACGGGAACAGGACGTCCCGCTCCTCCTCCCTGGCTGGGCCAGTGTGCTATTTTGGGGCATATTTATTGATGGAACATGGGTACCCAGCTGGACTCCTAGTTCAAGGGGAGGCCCCAGGCTGGCCCAGGATGGCTGCTTCTCCTGCTCTTGGCTCCTCTGAAGCAACCACCATCCATCTCGGGTCTGTCCCCTTCAGGTCAAGGGGTGCAGCCCACAACGGCCAGCACCAGGAAGGGCGGGGTCCCCGCTGGTGTGAACAGATGCTGGAGTTCACACAGAAGGCCAGTCCCCCAAATTCTGGATGAGATCTAATTTGTAGGGAGGCCACACTTAGAATGAAGGTGGTTTAAGTCAGACATGGGTTTGGATCCCAGCTGGGTCCTCCTTAGCAATTTTACCCTGGGCAAGCCAGGCCAACTCCAGAGCATCCGTCTCCCTGTCTCTAAATCGGAGCAGATGAGAATCCTCACTCAAAGAGGGGTGAAGCTTCCATCAGGGCACGCGGCTCCAAGGCTGGCATACAGCAAGTGACCAAGAAGCAAGGACTTTGCAAATGATGATTGACAGCTGCCGTGGACAGGCCTTTCACAGGCGCCAGGCACAATTCCAGCGGCAGGTGACCAACACCCCTGCGGGTGCCTCTTCTGCCCCTTCTTCCAGGCAGTGAAATTGAGGCTCAGGACTGTGACTCGCCCAAGATCACACAGCAGGTCACGGTGCCAGAACCTGCTTTGCAACTCAGGCCCACAGCACGGACAGGGCTAAGAGCGGTCACCACGTCCCCTCCCAAGAGAACGGTCCTGAAACACTCCGTGCCACACTGAGCCATGTTCACCTCTGTCACCACCTTGGTCCCAGGAAGTGACCTCTGCCGGGGCAATCCTGGGGTCAGGAATCCAAAGAAACAAATGTTCCAGAATATTCCCTTGAGCCCCTCCCTCCCCTCAGGGATATTTTGTTTTCCTGGTTCATTGTCAAAAAAAAAAAAAAGAAAATCTCCAAGAAACTGGCGGTGCTGGCTGAGGCTCCAGACTGACTTAGGGTGCTCTCCTGGGGACACAGGGTGGCGCTGGGGCCAGCAGGCAAGAGGGGGAGGCAGGGCGTGCACCTGGGTGGAAGCCCTGGCACGGCTGAAGCACCCAGGGTGCCTGGCGGGTGCGCAGCAGCCACCTTCCTTCCGCTAAGGCGGCCTCCAGGGATCTGCCCTGGGCTTTCCTCGCCTTTCTTCCCACCTGGACTCCTCTAGGCCTGGAGCTCAGGGGGAGGGCGAGGTCTGCAGCCAGGCCTTGGGTTTAATCCCCAAATGACCTGCTCCCAGGCCTTTGCCCCTCCTCCCTGCCCTGCAACACCTGTCCTCGCTCTCTGAGGCTGCCTCTCCTGGGACTGTAGCACCCTGAGGCCTCCAGCTCAGCCCTTCCAGTGGCACTGCCCCAGCGAGGGTTGCCACAGTCACAGAGACCTCCCGCTGGGCCTGCCAGCTCTCCAGGCTTCCCCAGTCCAGCATTAGGACACAGCCCACCCTCCCCACTTTTCCCTCCCAAGATCCAGCTCTGCCTGACTCCCCACCTGGGGAAGAGGCCCCACCCACCTGCAGGTGCTCGGACACATGCCCTGAGTGCCACAAGCGGCCCCCTTTCCCTCTCCCTTCACACCCCACCCGTCAGGAGGCCGTCCGCCAGACCCACAGGTAGCAGATGCCTGCAGGTCCTGGATTCGACCAGCCTCAGGGAACAGCATTTGGAAAGAAACTGCGCCTGTGCTAGACATGTACAGACGTCCCTTGCTGTTGTTCCTGAGCCACGCAGTGTGACACCCGCCCGCCTGGCACTCACGTCGAGGCTTCGATCCGCTGGAGACGATCTAGAGAACACGCGTGCTCCGTGCAGACGCCGCGTGCTGCATGTAACACACCTGAGCTTCCTCGGATTGTGCATCCCCTGGGGTTGCCAAGGGCCACTGCACCCCAAATCCATGTTCTTGCTGCCACTCTGCAGCCGCCACTGTCCTCGCCGACCTGGGCCCTGACAACTGGTTCTTCCTCCCTGGTTCCTGCCTTCCAGCTCTGTGCCACTGAACCCACGCCGCTGGAGAAAATGTCTTAAAAAACAAGTTATCTTAGCAGTTAGAGCGCTTGCCTGGCATGCGCGAGGACCGGGGTTCAAACCCCAGCACCACACACACAACCAAGTGGAGGGGAAAAAAGCCAGATGAAAAAAAAATTGGCTTTTTCTCTCTTGAGAGAGAGGAGAGAAAGACCATGGAATTAAAAAAAAAAAAAAAAGTCATCTCAGTCCCCGAACTCCCTACCCCCCACCCCTCTTTTTTAAATAAAGAGAGAGGGACAGTGAGAAAGAATCAGTTTTTGTTTAGATTTTCATTTAGTCTTCGTTGCTCCAACACTTAGTTGTGTCAGTGCTGCTTGGATCAAACCCCAATCCTTATGCATTCCAGGCAAGCACCCTAACTGCTAAGCCACCGCTGCAGCCCTCCCTACCTCTCTTAAAACCAAATCCTCCTCCTCCCCTGGCTTGGAAGACCTTGTGTAATCTGACCCCTGCCCACCCGCCTCAACTCCCTGTGTCCTGTGTCCTCCACCCTTGTCTCCTTTCTGCCTCCAGCTGTCCCCTCTGCCTGCACCTCCCCCTGCCCGGATCTGGCCAAGGCCCTCACTCCATTCAAGTCTCTGCTGCCTGTCACCTCCTCAGAGAAGCCCTCCATGACCTGCGCCCCCACCCCTCCCTGCTCGGGCCTGACTTTCCCTGGCTGCCACTGTCTGGCATACTGCAGATCTAGCAGTATTTGTTTCTGTCTGGTTCTTGGCAAGGGGAGCCCTGGCTTTGCATTTCCGCATTTCTGTGCTGTACACACCCCCGGCCTGGCGATTTCCAGCTCCCAACAGGACGTCGGCGAACTTGGAGCCGGGAGGGCCACCGTGTGCATGGCCACGCAAGGAGCATGGGTCACCCCAGGAGCCCAGGACACAGCGACCTGCAAAGTGGGGAACTGTGGGGACCTCTGGGCCGTGGCACCTTGGCTTTCCCGCGATTTGGTTGTGATGTTGACCGCTCGCTTGCAGAGAGCCAGGAGGAGCCAGGCCCGGCCACATCGCTGGGCACAGGAGCACTGGCACCGGGACTTGGCGCACTTGCTTCCTGCTTCCCAGCTCAATAGCAGGGGGTCCCGGGGACTCAGGCCACGCTTGGTGCCTGCTTTAAGATGTGAGCGTTCGGCCAGCGCGCGCTTCCTATGGGTGGCCCTGCTCCCTCGCCAGGCCAGGGTTTCAAAGACTCTAAGAATGGTTTCAGCATTTTAAAAATGTTCATTAACAACAACAAAGTTCCTTGCCAAGATTTGGCAGTGGTGTTGGGTTTTCCAATTTAAAATTTTTTTTTGGACAAAATCTCACATTTGAAATCTTCTTTGGGCACCAGAGCTGATTCGAGGCGGAGTGAGAAGCCACAGCCCAGTCAGAGAGGGCTGGTCTCAAGCTCGCAGCAGCCCGCCGCAGCCCGCACCGCTCCCTAGAGCCGCCCTGGGCCCACTTCGCTCCTTTCCGGGGCGCTGAGCAGTGTGACTGCCACCTGGGCCTGGTTTCAGCACTTCATGGTTCCCATGGGCCTGTGAGCACCTTGAGGACGCCCTGTGAGGGGATCCCGGGGCCTCCTTCCCGCCCACAGTGTCTGGCACAAATCTGCAATTTGATTAAAAGTTAGTGTTCAATGAATTCCAAAGCCCGAGCTCGTCTCGCTGGGCACACACCACATCCAAGCCGGACTGGAATGTGGCAGAGGTTGGCCGAGGCCAGGGTTTAAAAATACCCAGGGCTGGGCAGCTGCGAGGTGCCTGGAGGTGTTGACACTCAGGAAAGGGCCGTGAGGCTGGGCTGCAGCCCCCTCCTGGTGCCCTGCACGGAAAGGTCAGCGCTAAGTTTGTAAACAGAATCAGGTGACCAGCACGACTCCACACACAGGGTCACTGGGCAGGTCAGGGACACGCGGTGGCCTCCCTGAACCTTTCAGGCCACAGTCTCCTGGCGTCGAGGAAGCAGGACGCTGCTCACACTGTGGTCTCCCTGCAGCCTTCAGAGCCAGAACTGCAGCCCCAGCCACCAGAGCCACGTTTAAAAATAACACTCGCAGTCCAGCGTCCTGGGGGACGGCCAGCTTGGGGCTGGGCGGGGACAGAGCCAGCTTTGACCGAGTGCCCACTGGGTGCCAGGCATGTCAGAGGTGTGAGCTCATGGAGCCACACAGTGGCCTTTGAGGGTCACCCCAGATGGGGAAACTGAGGCTCGGAGCGGTTTCCTACGAAGTCAGTGGCAGAGTTGGCATTCAGGTCCCTGAGAGAAGGGACAAGCAGCCAAGGACTGTTTCTTCTGCTGGGCCCCAAGTCCGTTGAACAGAGCTGAGGGCTCAGCAGGCACCAGCAGGCAGTGCCCACCGAGCCTCTGGCCCCGAGGATGCTCAGGCCTATCTCCCTCACCTGACACCCTGTCCTGACTGCTCCACCCGCAGGCAGCTCCCTGCCCTCAGCCCCTGGTCCGCCCTTGCTGGCTGCCTGACACGCATGTTGGTGTCTAAGGTGACAGACAAGTGCAGCTCGTGCTTGTCCATGGGAGTGGGCAGGGGGTGAGCAACACGGCCCCCGCCTCTGCCTCCCGGAGCTGCCATTGGATACAGCAGAGGAACGGCAGGGTGAGCAGTAACCAGCGACCCGTGACTCCCATTTAGTGCCAATGCACACCAAGGTCACAGTCGAACCAGGGAAGGGCCGGGAGGTGCCTGTCGGAACCAGGAGGGGTGCAGTGGCAGGGAGGGCCTCCCTGTGCAACGTCTGGGCACAGACGAGAAATGAGGGGGTCACGCCCAGGGGATTTCTGGAGGAGGAGCAGGGATCAGCAAGTGCAAAGGCCCTGGGGTTGTGCAGGTGACAGAGGTGGCTGGAGCAGTGGAGTGAGGGGTGGCAAGGGAGGAGGCCAGGGAGGTGAGGGTGTCATGGGAAGGACCTGAGGTTTTCTCTGAGGCAGGCGGGAGCCATAGAGGGTTCTGGGCAGAGGATGTGATCTAACTTAAGTTCTGAAAGGACTGCTGTGTGGAGAGCGCAGTCAGGGGTGAGGGGCTGAGCCATCTGGAAGGAGGCAAAGGTGGTGATGGACAGGCCTGGGTCGCCACAGAGGTGGGGAGGAGGGCAGAAATCCACCGTCGCTGGTTCTGGATCTGTTCTGAGGGTGGCTCACCGGACAGGTGGCTGGACCAGGTGTGGTGGAAATCAAGGATGGCATCTGGCAAGATGGAGCTTCTGCCTCCTGGGGACGCCTGAGCGGTGCGCTGGCTCTAAGGGAAGGGAC
Organism: Aplodontia rufa; assembly: GCA_004027875.1. Lineage (NCBI taxonomy): Eukaryota > Metazoa > Chordata > Mammalia > Rodentia > Aplodontiidae > Aplodontia > Aplodontia rufa. The sequence continues at coordinate 37,899 of PVKS010000377.1, read as the reverse complement.
CTGCTGGAGGCCACCCCACAGTGGCCTGAGGATCCCTGCTGGTTCAGGTCAGCCTTGGCCTCCACTCCCACGTTCCATCCTGGCCTGGAGTCCCGCGGTTCCTGGAGAGCAGTGATGGCTTCTGCAGCCTCCTTGGGGCCTGGCCGATCCCGGCCCGTTAGGATGTAAGCTCAAGCAGCTTCACGGGGCGACCAGGTGGGCGCCGATATCGCTGAGGCCCGGGGAGAGGGGCGCCTGTCCACCCTCGCGGCCAGCAGTGGCAGGGTTTGAACCTCGAGGCTTGAACTCACGAGGAGCCAGGTGGGGCGGACCCTGCACACCTCGGGCCCTTGCGTTCCACGAGCCCGCCCTGAGCCTGGTTCTGCGCATCAACCCCAGAGGGAGCTGTGGCAGCACCTGATCGCCAGCCACGCAAGTCCCGGGCTCTAGGGCTGCCGCCCCGTTACCCTCCCCCGTCCCACCTGTGCCGGCGCCCACTTCCTGCTTGTGTGGTAAGGGGTGCTCGGGTGCAGGGCCAGCTGCGTTTTCTTGTCACCCACTTCCTGCCTGGCACTTGAGAAGGCCAGGGATGGCTCAGGGGAGGACTCCTGCTCTGGGGCTCAGAGGCTCTGGCAGGGGGTGTGAGGCAGGGGCTCACAGCTGAGCGTCCCCAGCTGGGGGTGGCACGGCTGTCCCAGGAATTCAGAGCAGCCGGTGTGTGAGACCCTGTGCCCTGGGCACCTCTTCGTGTCCCTGGCCTCAGCGTCCACCTCTGAGAGGGCAACACTGCATCCGACGGCCGTCGTCAGGGCTGAAGGTGAGCGCAGGTGAGGGCAAGGTCACCCTCTTAGCAGGTAAGCGGGCTGACACCAGCGGGCTGACACCAGAGACGGGACAAGACCTAGCCACGGCGCAGAGCTAGGAGGTGGCAGAGCCGGGGCTGGACCTGACACCCTCTGCCTCCTCTCCTCACCTGGGCTCTTCAAGGGCACGGCAGGACAGCAGCTTGCGTTCTGTAGAGCACTTGCCACGTGCCCTGCCTTGTCCCCAGCTCTTCACATGTACTTGCCAGTATCAGTCGCTACCCCAACTGGGAACCTGTGGTTTTTTCCCCATTTCACTCATAAAGGCAGAGCCAGACATGGTGGCACACGCCTGTGATCCCAAGGTCTGGGGAGGCTGAGGCAAGAGGATCCCAAGTTAGAAGCCAGCCTCAGCAGTTTACCAAGGCCCTAAGCAAATTAGTGAGACCCTGTCTCGAAATAGAAAATAAAAAGGACTGGGGATGTGGCTCAGTGGTTAAGCACCCCTGAAGAAGAAGAAGAAGAAGAAGAAGAAGAAGAAGAAGAAGAAGAAGAAGAAGAGGAGGAGGAGGAGGAGGGGGAGGAGGAGGAGGAGGAGGAGG
>PVKS010000377.1:0-36415 GCA_004027875.1 Aplodontia rufa | reverse complement strand
CATGCAGCACCCAGCCTGGCACTCGGAGTTTCCTGAGCTCCTAAGATTGGACGATCCCAAGGACACAGTGGGGCTTCCTCTTCTAAACCCACTGAGTTCTCCCCAGGGAACTCACTGATTCCCATTCCTTCCTGTTGGCCCCAGTGGCCCCAAGGGCCGTCTTCCCTTCTCTGCCTCCCTCTGGGAAAATCCTGTGCAGCCTCCACCAGCTGTGGGCTGTGGCCAGAGAACTGCAAGGGCAGAGTCTGGCCAGGTTATCGGGTTTCATGGTCAGCCGCCTTCGCCCCTGACCAGAGCTGTCCAAAACAGAACATTCCGGCACCACCTGTCCTGGGCTCCGCTGTCCTTGTGCCCCTGACCTTGCTTCCAGCCCACCCACCAGGGCTTTCCCCAGCCTCCTGGTCTCCTACTGACATCTCAGGAAGACCAAGGAGCCCCGCATGGAAGCAGAGGCTCAGCACCTTGGGGAGGGGAGCCAGGACCCAGATCCTGAAGGGGACAATGATACACAAGGGAGAAACAGAGGCAGAGGTAGAGAGTCCCACCCACACCCCTGCACCTGGAGGGCTCAACTGCAGCCTTGAGCGTCCTCCCAGTGGCCTCCCCTTCTCCTTCTCCTTTCAGGGCTGGGAATTGAACCCAGCACTATTCTATAGCTGAGCTCCACTCCCAGCCCTTATTTATTGTACCAGGGATTGAACCCAGGGGCACTTAACCACTGAGCCACATCCCCAGCCCTTTTTATTTTTTATGAGACAGGGTCTTGCTAAGTTGCTGAGGCTGGCCTCGAACTTGCAATCCTCCTGCCTCCGCCTCCAGAGTTGCTGGGATTACAGGGGTGCGGCACTGTATCCGCACAGTGGTTCTTGACCTACACCAGTCTTCACCTGCCTCCCCACATGTCCCAGGCCCCACCCCTAGCCAGCTCCTGCTGCTCCTCCTGCTCCAGGAAGCCCTCCCTGCCCCTCAGCCTCTTTGTGCACCCAGGTTTCCCTTCCGCACCTCTCTCTCGTGGTTGATTTGTGGGCGGTCTCCTCCATGGGAATGGCAGTCCCTTGAGGGCAGGGATTGACCTGTCTTGCTCACCCTGCTCATAGCACAGTGCCTGACACACAGTAGGTGCATGGTAACACTTGCTGAAAAGGGTTGACTGAGCCGTGGGCCCCTCCTTGAGGCGCTCCTGGAGCTGCCTGCGCTGTGCCCGCTGCCATTTGCATTTCACTGAGTGACTGATTTAGGATCTGGGGCACCTCTGGGCCCAGGAAGGCGGAGTCCGCTGAGTTCACCCTGTTCTCGCAGTGCCTGGAACAGCAGCCGGCACAGAGTAGGCGCTCACACGTTGGTGGAGTGAATGAGTGGGTGCCCAGCACTGGCCATGTGGGGGTTCAGATCGATATTGTGACCCATCTGAGCGGTGCCCAGTTGCTCTGTGCACCCTTCCAATCACTCCTGGCTGGGGCCCGCAGCTTCCGTGAGGCCCCAGTTCCAGCCTCCAGGGCGCCAGCACTGGGACGTCCCCAGCTACCGTCAGCCATCAGCAGAGTGGTTTTCTTCTGCAAGCAGGCTGACTAGGACACGGCGCACGTTTGTGCAAACAGCCTCAATGTCACCCGTGGCCCTTGGTCTCTGTGCGACAGCCCTTGGGGCTCAGTGGGCAGCTGCCTGGGCTCCGCCTGAGACAGGGTCCCAGCCAGCTGCTCTGACCCTTGATTGCCACAGGGCTGGGGGCTCTGTGGGGCCTGAGGGTGACCTTCCTGCTCTGCAGACCCTTCTCACCCCTGGGTCAGGCTGGCCCTGCCTCCAGAAGCTGCCTGGACCCCTTCCCTGCTGTTCTACCCGCCCTGCCGCCCCACTGTGCTGGGCTGCAATGCTCCCCTGGACAGGTTCCCCTTGGACCGAGGCTCAGAGGCCCTTCCCTTGCCCATTTTCCTTCCAAGCATCGCTCACATAAAACTCCTGGCTGAGTCATTCTCTGGCCTTGTTTTAGCTGTTCTCCAACGACCTTAGCTCTCCTAGATGTGTGTGCGTGCGTGTGTGCATGGGTGTGCGTGGGCATGTGTGTGCACATCTGCATGTTTATGTGTGTGTGCATGTGTGTGTGCGTGGGTTGTGCATGCATGTGCGTGTGTGCATGTGTGTGCACGGGCATGTGTGTATGTATTGCGTGTATGCACATGTACATGCGTGTATGTGCTTGTGTGTGCATGTGCATGCATGCGGGTGTGAGGGTGTGTGTGAGTTCGTTCACGTGGGTGTAGTGAAAACCACTACCCAGCCCCTTCTGTCCCCTCCTCCAGGTCCATCCTGCAACAAACACCCCCAAGCTTCCTTTCTGCCGACTTGTGCTGGCCTCAAGGGATCTAGAAGCAAGAGAGACTTGGGTCCCTGACCCCACAAGGTCCCCAACTGGTGGGAGATGCATGTGATGGAGGTGCAGACAGCTGGTGCCTTCGCTCATTCCACTTGTCCCCAGTGTGTCCTGTGTCCAGCAGCAATGCACCCCTGGGGAGCAGGGGAAAGGGGACAAGGTCCTTTGCCCCCCGCAGTGAGAGGGACAGGCGTCAAGGGGTCTCCTTTATTCTGGTCTGATCTCCACCATGCGGGAGAGACTGTGCCCAACTGCCCAGCTAGGCACGCGTGGTCTTGCTTAAGCCAGCGGCTGGAGTGAGGGGATGGGTGTGTGGCAGGAGGTCACACGCATGCAAACCCCCACCAAGTGCCCACACCCTGCTCCAAAAGAGGAAACGGGCCCGTGCTGTCTGAGCAGCAGCCTGTGCCTCCGATGCGGAGTGCTGCACTGAGTCCTCACAGCCACCCTCTGGGTAGGGACTGAAGTCCTTCTTTCAGAGGACAAATCTGCACAGAGAGGTACAAGCGTTGACCCCAGGACACGGAGCTGTCAAGAGGAGGAGGGAACACTCAAGCCAAGACCTGCTGGGTTCCAGAAGGGAGCTTGTCCTGGGGTGTTCACGGCTCCCCAGTGACTGATGCAGAGCCCAGCACCTGCCTCCGGGGCACAGGGGTCCCAGAGGACGAATGGAGCTAGTGAGTCCACGCTGAGCTGGCTCTGGGGAGAGTCTCCAGTTCCCCTGGGTGCAGATGGACGCTTCCTGGGCAGGAGCAGCCCCAGCAGGAGGTCAGCACTTCCCTGGCCTCCACCCCCAGATGACAGTAGCAAGCCCTCACCCCCATGGGGACAGCAAATTGGCCTCCAGAGGATGCTGACGGTCCCCTGGGGGACGCAGCTGCCCCCCTACCGCGGCCCAGGGTGCTTGCGGAAGCGGAGAGGTCTGCACCCGGGAGGCTCCCAGGTTCCACTTTTCGCTTTGGGTGAGCACCATGGGCTCTGCCCCATTCACCATCCGTCCTCCAGGCCTGAGATCAGCTCTTTCCTTCTTCCCCCTCCACCCCTGCTGACTTCTCGGACGAAACCTGTGGGTACCAGCGGCTTTCTTTTGGGAAATTCAGTTTGCTCAACTACTGAAAATTTGTAAAATGGAGAATAGAAAAAAATGAAATTTCTTGTTGAGCCCCTCACAAAGGCCGATTTTCTAGCTCTTTTGCCCTTAGCTGCTTTCTCTATTTTGAAATTTCATTAAAAAGTTTTGATCACACGGTACAACTTCAAACCCTGCTCTTCCAAAATGAAATCATATTTCATGTGATTACAAAATCGTCTTGGACATAATTTTAAATTATTGCCTGTTGTGTCAGACATCCCTGTTTACCCCCAATTCTTGGTTCTCTCCCTCCTCCTTAATAATAGAAATCCTAATTTTTTTGCAGGGCATGTGGCCACCCAGAAAAACCACGCAAAACACAAAAAAACTAGACTTCCCAGGCTCGTGTTCATGTGACTGAATTCTGGCCGATGGGATATTAGTAACTTCCAAAGAGTGTCCTTAGAGAGGAAATGTCTCCTCTTCTTCCCTTCCTCCTTCTCTTTTTATTTTTTAAAATTGTGGTTCATCATTTTTTTTGAAACAAGATTTTATTTTTCATTATAGTTTTACGTATTGAAGGGGTTTGTTGTTACACTTCCATACACGCACACATCATATATCCCCCTTCTACCCTCCTCACCCTGTCTACCTTCCCATCCTGCTTTTTGCTGGCTGGAATGCAGATGTGATGGCCAGAATCTGAGTGGCCATCTTGGGCCAACGTGGAGCAGCCAAGAACAGGAACACCAGTTCCTGATGAATCTTAGAAGGCTTTGTACCAGCCTTGGACAGCCACTTCCAAGTTCTTTCATGGAAAAGGGAAATACTCTTTTCTTGAATTGGAGATCCTGTCATTTTATCTTTTCTGAGGCTCAAAGATGAAACTCATCCTAATATTGCACCAAGAGCTTATGACAAAATTATCTCTGATATTCTTGTTGTTGTTTTTTGAGGACTCAAGTCAACCATTCCCTGCTAGTAGGGCATTGAGCAGCTCTCGTTTTCCTCTCTTCTAACTCTGCTGAGAACATCTCTGTGTCTCGTCACTGTTTGTGATTATTTCCCAGAAGAAGAGTCTGGGTTCAAAGCTGCTCACACCTATCACCCAGCTACCTGGGATGCAGTTCAGCAGACACACGGACCTCTCCCCTAGAAAGGGTGTGAGGACCCATTTTGGGGCTGGGTAAAGATCTGACCTCGTTTCCTCCAGGGTCAAAAATGAGTCAAGCGAGTCATTTCTGGATAGTTCTTGGGTGGAAAACTATTGAGCAGCTGTTCTTCAGGATGGTGTGGGTCAGGGGCTTCGTTTCAGGTGACACAGAGGGTCTCGTCATGGTTATTGGTGGCTGGAGGACCCCGAGGGAGGCCGGGGTGCACTGTGGACTCCCTGGAGCCAGCCCTGGGTCTTGAGGGAGCTGCCCGGTGGGCCCCTCTGCCAACGCAGGGCTGCTTTCTGCCCAGGACCTCTTGGGCTGCCCTGGGACCCGGGCTGGGCCCACCCCACATTGCTGCCGTCCTGTGGTTTCCTCCAGCTGAAAGCCTCTGGCCACGCGCCCGCTGCCCTCGGGAGGCTGGGAAGTGAGTTTCCCGGCACCTTCCTTGGGGACGCAGCACCGTGAGGCAAGAGATCCCTTCAGGGTGCAGACCAGGTGCGGGCAGCGAGGAGAGGGCGAAGGTCAGCGGCTCAGGTAGGTCCTGGCCAGCAGGCGGAGCGCAGAGGAGCAGGGGGACAGCAACATCATTCCCACCTCTGCATCCCCGAGGCCCCGGGAGGCCAGCAGGTCCACGGAGGGACACAGCTGCCAGAGCCCACACCGTCTCAGGTGAATGAATGATGACCTAGGCCTTGGGGGTGGACCTGGGCCAGGCTCAGAGTCTCCACCCACACTTCCTGGGCCTTCAGTAGGAAGGAGAGACCCGGTCCCCTCTCCGGGCGGGGGACAGACACTCAGGTAATAGCACAGAGTGACACCACTCCGTAAGAGGCAGCGCAGGTGGTGGGGAGCGTTGAGCCAAGACGCAGCAACTGGGCGGCTCAGAGATGCCAGTCTGGATAAATGGCAGAGACGTCTCTCCGGGAAGGCGACCTCTGAGCAGAGACCTCAGAGGGCAGCAGCGAGGGAGGGAGCAGGCGATGCCAGGCCCCAGGGAGGCCAGGGTTCCTCAGCTCTCAGCCCTTTGCTGGCCTGGGGAGCAGGCGGGCGAGGGAGGGGCTCCTCACCCTTAGGCCTCTCTGGAAAACATGATGTCAGGGCCACGCAGTAAATCTTGACCCGTCCCAGAAAACAATGGGCCATGTCCCCAGCCAAGTGTGAGCGGAAAGTAAATGGCCAGGGGGCCAGGCTAGGGTCAGGTGGAATTCGCAGCACTTAATGGTGTCTGTCAGCGGCTCCTCCACCCGGGGGGGGGCAGCGTGAGAAACAGGCGCTGGCAGGTGGGGAGGAGGCGCGGGCACCACGTGGAAAACAGCCATGGGACAGGGTGGGAATCCACTCTTTCAATCAGGGAATATTCTGTGTGGACCTACTACGTGCCTGCAGGTGTGGCTTCTGCCTCCTGGAACCCATTGCCAGAGGGAAAGGCTGGCGATCGGTGCACTCGGGCACAGATACCATCCAATCAGCACAAAGGGAAAATCCTGGCACTGTAAGAATGAGCACTGGGCCACCAGCAGCGAGCAGAGAACACCCGAGGGTAGGGAGGCAGCCGGAGACTCCACTTCCTGTTTTTTTTTTGTACCAAGAATTGAACCCGGGGGTGCTTACCCACCGAGCCACATCCCCAACCCTTTTTATTTTTTATTTTGAGACAAGGTCTCGCTGAGTTGCTGGGGCTGGCTTTGAACTTGCGATCCTCCTGTCTCAGCCTCCAGAGCTGCTGGGATCATTCGCCCTTCTTTTAATCACACCTTCTTCTTTTTTATGTTGTCATACTCTACAACCGAGTGATTTAAACGCAGCAACAAAATAAAGAGAGGCTGGAAACCATGTGTCAGGAAATGATTGGAAACCGGGGTGGGAAGAACTCGCAAGGAACTGGTCCCTGCAAGATGTGGGGGTGGGGGTAGCAGCCTTGACCCCTTTGAATGTGCACGGGTTCAGGTGACAACAGTAGCTAGCGAAGGTGGGCTAAGATACACCCAGGCAGGCCGGCTCCCCAGGGAGCATAGGAAGCAGACGACAGCTAGCGGAGTTCAAGTTCGCGGGTTCAAACCCCAGCAGCACGCACACAGCAAAGTGTCGGAGAGACGAAGGCCACGTGAAAAACTGAACACAACTGATTCTCTCTCACTGTCCCTCTCTCTCTTTTAGAACAATTAAAAAAAAAAAAATACCGCCGAGCCGGATTTCCGTGGAGCTCGTGGAGCCGTTTGCTCGGGGTCCCTGCTTTTCCTCCTCGCCCTCCTCTGAATCTCCTGGGCCTGGGATAAGACAGGCAGAAGCACGCGCGGCCGCGGGCGCACCTCTTCCCGTGGGCGCGTTTAGGATCCCCGCTCGACGGACGCGGAAACTGAGGCTCGGGGCCACCGGCACTGGCCCTGGGTCCCACCACTGGGCTTAACCCAGGTTGGTCTGATCCCAAAGCCAGTTTTCAAACCAGCAAGTTCAGGTGTCCTTCGAATGTCCTTTAGGAAACGACATTGCTTCGAAAATCAAAGGGAAAAACAAACAAACCAAACAAGAAATATTGCATTTTTAACCCACTTACTTAAACCGGGACGGGCTGCGAGCGGCACAGCCCGGGGAAGGCGGGGAAGGCGTCTCCGCGGGCCCTGGTTGGATGTGGGGTGGGCCCTCCTGCCTGGCTGTCCCCTGCCCACAAGGCCAGCCACACTCCCACCACTGTGACACCCAGGGGCCCCCAATTTCTGCCCTCCCCCCTGCTCGAGGACTGCTGGCTGAGACCTGGGTGACACCGAGTGCCTGCTGGGGACTTCTAAAGCAAGTGCTCAGCTCAGAGAGGCTGGGTGACTGGCCCAAGGTCGCACAGTCAGGACTCCTGGGACCAGCAGGGGCAGGAACTGTGTCTTGCGTCTGTGGGACCAATGAAGAGAAGGGTAAAGGGAAGCAGCCCACAGTCCAGCGCTCCCAGCGCGGCCACCAAGCACCATCCCCTCTCAGGCCAGTTGAGGCCAGGCCAGGAGGCCTGAAGCCCGCGCTGTGCTCGAGGCTGAGGCTGGGCAGGCAGCCCCCGCCGTGGGGACCCAGAGGCCGAGCCGCCCTCCGCCTGCCTGGCAGCGGCCCGTGGACACCCGCCAAGCCCTGCCTGACGTCAGGGTCTGACCAGGGACATAATGTGCTGGCGCTGGGACAGGGCTGGCTGCAGAGAGATAGAGGTGGGGCAGCCAGAGGGAGCTGGAGCAGGGGGGGAGAGGAGCGGAGGGAGAGGGAAGGGAGGAGGGGTGGGCAGGGGGGGCCAGGCGCAGAGCTCCGGCTGGCCCTGGTTTCTGCTGTTGGGTGTGGTGGTAAGAGGGTCTCCTTCCCCTGGGCAGGGACAAGTCCCCCGCTGTAGGCGCCCGGCCTGCAGTAAATGCTCAGTAAACTGATGGTGAGAGTCAGGGGGGGGCTGGGAAGAGAGAACAGGGGGTCCCCAGGGGGCGGAGGTGAGAGCAGCCCCCACGGGGAGCAGGGCACCCCTTCCTGCCCCACGTGACTCTCGCACACAGCCTTGGCCTGCCCTGGCCTCTCCTGGGGCCCAGCCCCCTGTTTATGAGCTGCAGAAGGCCATGATCCCAGGGCCATCACGTCACCAAAGCCAAGCAAGGCCGGGCCTGGTCCCTTCTGGCCTTCCAGACTCATTGCCCCTGTCCAGCTTAATTATTAAATGGCCCAGCGGGGCGAGGGACTGAGCAGCGCCGTCCTGCGTGGGGACAGCTGAGCTCAGGCGCCCTCCACGCATGAAGGTCCCTGGCCTCACTCACAAGCCACAGCCCTCCATCCTGGTCCCACTTGTTCCCAGCCTCAGCCTCGGATTCCTGCTTACTGAGCACCCACTACGTGCCAGGCATGGTCCCAGTCACCGTGCGGGACAGCAGGGCCAGCCCCTCATGTGCACAGTAGGTACCATCTCCTGAGCGCTCAGTGCCAGGCTGTACCAGGTGACAACTGCCAATCAGCTCCTACAAGTGGGCGAGCCTGGGAGCCCACGGTTCTCAACTGGGAGCACGTTTGCCCCTGGGTGGCATTGGGCTCATCTAGGGACATTTGGGGATATCACGCACAGGGAGATGCTACTGCCATCCTGTGGGCAGAGGCCGGGGAGGCAGCTCAGCACCCCACAGTGTGCAGGGGCCCCCCACAGATGATTATCAATGTGCCAGGCTGAGAACCACCAGGGAGTGAGGCTCCCGCGGTGTGCACTTCACAGATGAGGAAACAGGTTCAGAGAGGGCGTCACCTGCCTAAGTCCGCTCTGCACCCCTCACTTCTCCGAGAACCCCGCTGCTGGTCCCGATCGAGGCTGCTGCCCACTGCGGGCCCTTCCGGGTCCGGCCCCCGAGCGAGCCTGTGACGGTGAAGCTCTCCTCGGGCCAAGGTCACGGGGGCTCGGAGGGCGGGGACGCCTCCGTGAACTTGTGCTGCCCCCGCAACAGCAGAGGGACACCTGACGTGGACCTCACGCAGACTTGTGGAGCGAGTGTTTTCTGAGCACCTACTATGTGCCAGGCCCCATCCTTGGTGCTGGACAGAGCCAGCCCTGCTGGGCAGGGTGTTCCCAGGCCAGTGGGGAAGGGGGACCACATGTGCGGTGGGAGCCGACTGCAGGCAGGCACAGGAGAGAGCTGGTGTCTGAGGCGGCTCTGAGGCGGTGAAGGGTGCACCCTGCAGTCACCCCACACACAGCACCTTGCTCTCCCTGTCATCCAGAGAGCAAGTGTGGCCCCCAACAGAGAAGGCCTGGCTTGCAGAGGCTCCCCAAACCCTTGCAGAGTGCAGGACAGGCGGGGTCCCCCTTGCAACCAGCAAAGCCAAGGAGGCCCTGGGGGGAGGCAACTGAGGGGGGTTAGCATCTAGGCCCTAGCTCTGCCCCTCCTCTGCTGTGAGGCTTCAGGAAAGTGGCCTCCCCTCTCTGATCGAGGGCTCCTCTGATAACTCCAATGAAAATTCTGCGCTGAGTTTAAAACCTCTATATTATAAAATAAAAAAGAGCCAGCCTGTATGCCAGCTGGCAGTTTATAACAAACTATATAGCTTCATAGTCATAACAAAATATAATAAAATTAAATTGAAACATTCAATAATAAACAAGTTTATTTTTCTCTTGGGTGAATAAAGCCCAGGTGCAAACTTTATAGGGTGAGTTTGGCAGTTCCACAAAGCTCTCAGAGTCTCAGGGTTCTTCTTGTACACTACTCTGCCATCTCTAGGGAATGGCCCTCATTCTCATGACCCAAGATGGAAGCCATTGCACCAGCCTTCGCAACTGCTTCGCGCATGGCAGGGTGTAAAAAAAGATGATGTGTAAAGCGTGAGCACAGCGAAACCTCTAGGAAGGATCTCAGAAGCTGCCACACAGCGCCTGCCCGGTTTCTACCCAGCTGCAGGAATCCAGGCGCATGGCTGTACCTCTCTCCCTTCAAGGGAAGATGGGAGAGCTGAACTTATCCTGCATGAGGAGGAACTGAGCTGAAAGTCAAATAAGGGTAAATAAAGGAGAGAACTTCAGAGGGTGATTGGGACACATCTGCGAACAAGCAAAAAGGGTCAACTGCTGGAGACAGGTGTAGAAGGCTTCTAGAGGAGACCTAATGAGGCACCAGGAGCAGAGAGGGCGCTGCCCCCAGGCAGGAACAGCCCAGTGTGGCACAGGAGAGAGGTGGACCGGCAGGAAGTGAGGTCCAGGCAGGGCTGGGTCCTGAGGGGCTCTGCGGAGCCAGGGGGTCGGGTCCTCCCCTACCTACAGTGAGGTCACCTTAGAGGCGGAACCAGGTTTACCTGGGACCTGCGGAACCGTCGCTCTCGCCTCCCTTCCTCGGTAGGATCCAGGGGAACCGCTGCGCCAGGAGCTGGGCGGCAGCTGGAAGGAGCCTCCTGTCGGCCTCAGCGAAAGGGGAGCAGCGCAGGGGAAAGGAAGGGAAGGGGCGCAAAGACGGGACCCAAAGGAGCTTCCTGCTGGAGGTGACATTTGAGCGGAATGAGACCGTGAAGCGTGGCCTCCTTGGGGAAGAGGCCAGGACACCGCCGCCCGCGGGGACAGCGCCGCGCGCTCACGACCTCCGGCGAGGGAGCGAGCCAGGCTCCGCGGACGTCCCTGAGAGCGGAAGGAGGACCGCAGGGAGATCTGCTCAGAGCTTAGACCCCAAGCCCTGGACAGGCGGGGACCCAGCGGCCCAGGGGTCTTCTGCGTTTGGAAGTCACCGGGGCGGGACGTCCCTGCCCAGAGACCGCTGTGACTCAGCCGCGCGCCCCGCCCCTCCGGCTCTCCCAGGACGCAAAACTGCAGGAGCTGGAGGGCGCTCAGGTCCGGACCTGCCCATTCCACAGAAGGGGAAACCAAGGCCGGGTGAGGACCCCAGTCCCAGCTCTCCTTACAGCCTGGCCCTAAATCTTTACGCCATCTAATTAAGGAGGAAAAGCAAGAGAAAAGGAGGAGGAGAAAAAGAAGAGAGAAAGAGGAGAGGAGGGACAGCTTGCAAAACTACGTTCAAACCCGCAGCATCTAAGCGGAGCCCTCGCAGCGCAGAGGGGATCAGCTCTCTCTGGGCCTGGCTCTCCCGCGCGTTGCCTCTCTGCCTTACCTAATTCAGCCCTCATGGATCCGCAGTCAGACAGACGTGATTACAACCTCTAAATGATTTGGAAAACAGAGAGGCTGTGCAACCCAGTGTCACAGCAGTTAGCTGGCAGAGAGAGGAATCGAACCCAGATAGGGCTGCACCCCTCCCCAAGCAGGGTTGCGTCCCCCAGGCCTCCTCCAGGCCTCCTCTGCAGCTCCCTGGCAGGGCAGCCTCCTCTTCCAAAGCTGAACAGCCGTGGAGCTTTTCCCCTGGCCACCCTCCAGCACATTTGCTTCCTCTGGCCTGCAGGGTGTTTTAATTAAATTTACACCAATGTTCACCAATAAAGGGGTTTCACATAAAAACTTGGATTACTATCTCCCTTCGAGGACTGTAAATTTTGCCTGTGCAGGGCCCATTTTACCTTGTGGTGGCAGTTGGCTGAGGTTGGGAGGGTTTGAAAGGGACTTTCCAGTTTTCCATACTCCCCACCTCTCCCTATTGCCTCCCTGAGGCCCAAATATAAGGCGCCATTTATCACAATGCCCACAGTGTTGCTTTTCTGAAGGCACAGATATATTTCCCTGCATCTGTGTCGCTCTCAAAAAGAAGAAAACGTGGACTAATCCAAGAAGGGACAGGATTCCTGAAAAAAGAGGAGGTCTACTTCTCTACAGGACTGGGGACTACTCCTTGGTGTTCCTCATGCAGACACTGTGTACCTGAACCCTGTGCCACGGCTGAGGCTTCCTAGAAGAATTGTCAAATTTAGTAAACGGAAATATAGAATGTCCAGCCCAATCTGAATTTCAGATCAACAATAAATTATGACTTTCAGTGTAAGTATGTCCCGTGTGATATTTGGGACATAATTATATCAAAAAAATTTTTTTGTTCATCTGCCTTGCTAACTGACCTGGGCATCCTGTGGTTCCCCTGGCAGCCCTCCCCAGGGTAATCAAGGGTGGGCCTCCAAGGGGCTCCGCTTGAGCCCCCGCAGCTGGGGGATCTGGGAGAAGCCGTTTAAGTTCTCTAGGCTTCGACTTGTTCCCAGTGGCCGCAGCTGCATGAGGGCTTCATGGAATAATATCTGTGAAAAGCTCAGGGCACAGCCTGGCTCACTGCACGTGGTTAGCAAACAGCAGCTGCAGCAGATGTCGCCAGCTGCCCGACCAACATCTGCCATCTTCTTCGACAGCTACCTGATTGTGCCAATCATACGGCTCCTGCCAGGCCCAGGGCGTGGGTGTGATAGCTCTAGCCAATCAGCGCACGCCAGCCTGCCAGCGATTGGTCCAAGGTGAGCACATGACCTGGCTCCAGCCAATGAAACACAAGGGGCCGTCTGTTGGGCTCCGCGCTCCAGGCAGACTTCGCGTAGGAAGCACCTTTTTGTAGCGGTGGACACAGTCACGGAACAGGGCTGTTCAGCCCCAGCCACCATCTTATGCCAATGAGCCAGCGAGCTGTCAAGGTTGGAGGGCTCGGGGTCGACGGCACCAAATTTCTTTTCAAAGTAAAGGACAGATGTCCTTATGGCCCAGGCCACTGCTGATTGGCTCCACAGTGTGGCAGCTGAGCCTGTGGACTGTGGAATCAGGTGTCCGGTAACACCCGGTGATGCCGGTGAGCTCTGTGCCTCAGTTTCCCTGTCTGGAAAGTGGGGGAGTGAGCGTGCGTGTTCGTGGGTTATTGCAGGCAGGTGGAAGGGAGTTACCCCACCCGTGGCCGGCCGGCCTTACAATCCTGCCACTTGCCTCCAACCTGGGCAACTGACCGAGTCACGAATTCCCCAAATGAGTGGGAACTCTGAGTTGATAACATACCCAAGAACCCAAGCCCCCGAACGTAAGCGAATGCACGCGGTTTAATTGAATGCATTTCTTTTCGTCTTGCTCAGCCTCCTGAGTCAGCTCCTGAGGGGTGTTGGGGGGACCACTCCGGGAATCAGCAATGGTCCCGCCATCCTGGCTTTGGGGTAGAAACCTCAGGGCCAAGATCTGGGGAGCTGAGCACAGTACCGGGCTAGGAACGCCTTCCGCAGCCAGCCCCAGGGCACCTGATCAGGGGCTTAGATGCCAAAGCCATTCCGTAGTTCACAGACTCAGCACCTGCAGATGGATGGTTCGGATCCAGGGAGCCCCGCAACAAGGTATCCGTACCCAGCCACTCAACCCTCCCGCTCTGCCATCAGGCCCATGGCTCTTTGTCACTCGCGGTACTGCCCCAAGACAGTTGACAGAGCCCTAACCATCATTTTCTTGAAGAAGTTCAAGACATGAAGAAAGAATGGGTGGAGGGTAAAAAAAAAAAGTCTCCTTGAGGTTTCAACCTGGGAGGAAATTCTTTGCCCAGGTCTCCTGGGAGGCTCCAGCCCCTTCTCCTTGGCCAGGGCATCACTGGTGCAGAGGAGGCTGGGGACATGAGTTTAAGCAGAGTGTGGCTGGTTTACCCCAGTCTTAATCCCCCTCAACCCCCTAGGGCTGGACCTGTCACCTCCTAGCTGGACAAAATCAGGGCTTGGCTCTTGAGGACCTGAGGGCCAGCTGTGTAGGCAACCAGTGGAAGCACCATGGGGCCCTCTCTTCCAGAACCCCCACTACCAGGGAGGTGAAGGCGCCACAGGGAAGGTCACTGGCATAGGGACGGAGAGCGGGTACAAGCTGCAAGCAGAGGGACGGCAAAGCTCACAGCCAGGGCCTAGGGGACTGGTAGGGGTGGAGGTGGGCTGGTCCCTGGCAGAGTCCTTGGTGGGGGCTGAACCCATTGGGATGGATGAACATCCCCAGGTCCCCACAGGATTCTGAAGTGAAATGTTGGTCCAAAGACTTCCGACCTTGGGAATGGGGTCTCCACACAGAAAATAGAAAGATCAGCGTCAGTGCACCTGGGGACACTGTGTCCGCACCAGCCACTGTCCAGCCTGGTCCTCAGGAGCAGCTGCCTGGGGCAGGAGACACAGGCTCTCCTATCTCACTCAAGACTGAAGAAACTCCCAGCGATGCCAACTTGGGGCTCCTCAACAAAGACACATGCCCCCCCTGCTGGCACCCTGCCAGCAGACCACCCAGAAAGGCCCTTGGGGGGAACCCCAGGGCTCTTGTCAGGGGCCAGGTCTTGTGCAGCTTTGGCAAGGCCCCTTCCCCCCTGTGGGCCGGCCTCAGTTTCCTTACAGCTTAGGGGAGTCTTTCTGGCTGGGAATGCGCTCAACACATCTCTCGCCTGGGCACGGAGGAAATTGGCTATGAAGTCCTTTGCTCTGCATGAGAAAATACGCTGAAAACCTTTGGGCTGCTTTGCGGGTGTCAACTGGATGACCTAAAGGGTATGTGCTTCAGGAGCGGAAGGAAAGTCACAGCACCCTCCTCTAATGGGGACTCTTGAAACATCCTTCTTTTATGGGGGACCCTTGAAACTGATAAATTTCGATGAATGACTAAAGGGATGTGCAGGAAAACAGTTCAGTGGCTTTGAGCACTTACGAGGTACCTGGCACTTTGTATACATGGTCTTGCTTCATTTCCTGTTTTCCTGTGAACCTGGAGGAGTCAGGTGACCCTGCTGTGCCTTAGTGTCCCCTTCTGTGAAGTGGGGTGTGGTGGACACTGCTAATGCTCCCTCAGAACCTTCCAGAGTGTGGCTAGAGACTTGCAGCTGCGTTTCGCAGCCTCCCTTGAAGTCGGGGCCGGGAGATGCCATCCTGAGCCCTGCGGCCAGTTCCTGGTTGTACTTTATTTTTTTTTTTTAACAGCAGGAAAAATATAATTTATTATAGCATATAATTTGCTATATTAAATTCATACAATGATCCACATATAAACAAATACTAATCATATTCTATAATAATTTAACAAGAATATTAAACACTAGTTTTTTTTATTGTTAGAAGAATATAGAAATACAGTTGAGGAAGAAACATTATCAAAACATTATCAATCAGTGGATAGAAACTTTGTTATTGAGGGGAAAAACCAGCTCATGGATAACCACCTTGGATTTTACCTTTTGCAGTTTCCCCCAGAAGAACTCATGCGTTGAATGGATAGTTTGTGGAGGAATGACATCGGCTTCTGGGATGGTTCCCCCTTCTTCCCAATTTCCAGTCTCCTATGAGTTCTTCATATACCCTCCACCCTCCCCATCCCCCTCCCTGCACCTCTGAGAATCCTATAGAGCCATCCCCCTAATGTTCAGACAGTCATTCAATTTGCAGTCTTGCGAGGTTAGCCGTCAGCCCTACTGCTTCCCTAAATATGTTAGCATCAACAGATGAGAGAAACCATTCGGCCCTTGAGTCTCTGAGATTGGGAGACTTCACTAAGCATAATTCTATCCATCTCCATCCATTTGATTTCAAAAGACATCATATCATGCTCCCTAATGGCCAAGTAGTATTCCATTGTATATATGTATCAAAGCTTTTATATCCACTCGTCGAGTGAGGGGCATCTGGGTTGGTTCCATAGTCTAGCTATAGTAAATTGAGCTGCTATAAACATTGATGAAGCCACATCACTATAATATGCTGATTCTAAGTCTTTTGGGAAAATACCCAGGAGTGGGATAGCTGGGTCGTAAGGTGGTTCCATCCTTAATTTTTTGAGGATTCTCCACACTGCTTTCCATAGTGGCTGAACCAGCTTGCAGTCCCACCAGCAGTGTAGTAGTGTTCCTCTTTTCCCACAGCCCCTCCAGCATCTGTCGTTGTTTGTATTTTTCATTTTTGCCACTCTAACAGGAGTGAGGTGGTATCTCATTGAAGTTTTGATTTGCATTTCCCTTATAGCTAATGATGTAGAGCATTTTCTCATATATTTATGGGCTTTCTGGATTTCCACAGGAGAGAAGTTCCTTTTGAGATCTTTAGCCCATTTATCAATTGGATTATTTGTGAGTTTGGATTTTAGTTTCCTTAGTTCCCTGTATATTCTGGATATTAGCCCTCTGTCTGAGGTGTAGCAGGCAAAAATTTTCTCCCATTCTGTAGGTTCTCTCTTGATGCTCTCAACTAGATCTTTAGCTGTGCAGAAGCTTTTTAGTTTAATTGCATCCCATTCATTTAGTTTTGATTTTACAGCATGCGCCATAGGTGTTCTATTAAGGAAGAAGCGACCGACTCCTATAAGGTGTAGTGTTGACCCGACTTCTTTTTCTAGTAAATTTAAAGTTGTAGGCTTAATATCCAGGTCTTTGATCCATTTTGATTTAATTTTTGTGCAGGGTGATGGTTGTACTTTAGAGGGAAGAAACACACCTCCCTTTTCTCCTCCTGCGGGCTGGGTGAGGCACAGGGTGCAGGCATCTTGCACTGTGACGGGGGCCGCGCTGCCCTGTGTTGATGGCCAGGTCTGGGAGAAGCTGCCGCTGGCGTGTGGTGGGTGGAGGCACAGGATGCCCCACCAGGGAAAGCAGGGCTCTGAAGGTCACCATGCTGCGTTCAAGGCGCCTGGTCTGGTGGGAGGGGCCACTGGGCACCTGCATGGGGAAGCGGGTGGGAGGGGTCCCCCGCAGGCAGCGTCTGTCACCCCCCATCTCACTGTGGGCACAGGCACATTATCCAGGCAAGAGATGGTCCTGAACGGGGAGCCTACCGCACCCCACTTCTGCAGCTGACCTCTGCAGTCTCCAGCTCCACAGTGACTGACAGGGGACAGGCTCGCTGCCAGCTCCACCCTCCTTCTTTCCGCCTGTCGCCAGTTTCTGGGTGGGGGGCAGAGGGCGAGGTGCTGTTGGAATGTGGTCCAGCTGTCCCCGGCCTGGAGGAGAGAGCCCTGTGCCCCAGGACGCCGGCCCCCATCAGGGTGGCTGTCCATCCGGGAGAGGGCCGAAGGCTGATAAAGGACTGGGGAAGCTGCTTCCAGAGAAAATTCCAAATCTCTCCTCCCCCAAGTGTCAGGATCTGTGAGTCCCCGCTTCCTGGGATGGCAGGGAAAGGTTCCAGAACCTTCCATCCCAGCCACACAGAAACCAAAAGATTACAGCGGCAGCTAACCTGCTGCACATCATGGGGGCCAACGTGTTCCAGGCCTTTCTCGCTCTGGGCTGCCGTGCGGCTGGGCTGTCGCTGTGCACTTGGACACGGGCCACCCTGCAGCCACACCAGCTGTGTCCCCTCCACACCCACTTTCCCTACCTCAGCATCTCTTTGCTGAGGGCCCTCTCTGGCCTCCGCAGGCCACTGGGCCATGCAGGACAAGTTGAGAGTGCCTGAGAGCTCCTGTCCCCGCCACCCTCACCAGTGACACAAGGGAGTTGGGGGTCAAAACCCCTGCGTCCTTGCCGGTTGCTGGGAATACTTGGGGGCGTGCTGTGTGCAGAGTCCTGAGTTCCCCCGCGGGGCTCGGTCGCCGGCACCCGCAACCCATCCAGCGATGTCCCGGGTGGGCCCCTGTGCCACCCCACCTCCTGGAAAGGAGCTGAATCCTTGTCTCAGCGCTGCTCCGGGCCGGCTGGAGGCCTGCATGAACCGTCAGACACAGGCACTGGGGACCAGATGAACACAGCTGCTCTCCAGAACTCACTCACCTGTCCCCACCTCCTGCTGTTCCAGCCCTCCCAGGGCCAGCTCTTTCCTGCTCAAACCTTATTCAAAGGCCCCCAGAGGCCACCTCAGCCCCACTGGCCAGTCTTGCCAGGCAGCCCAGCCGGGAGCCGAGGGTCGCTTGTTCATTTACGTGTTGGTTGAATGACTCCCAAACACGAGTTCCAGAGGGCTGGGCTGTGTCCCTGGCCCCTGGAGCAAGCTGGAGCAGAGTGGGGTCTACGTGGTGCCTGTGGGACATGAGCCAGTGGTGGAAGGACACAGATGGTGATGCAAGGACACTTCACGGACAGCCCCAAGCCCCTCTGCTCCAGCAGGGGAGAGGGGATGGGAGCTGGGATACGGACAGGGCTGGGACATTATTAGCCCAGCCAAGAGGGCACAAGGAGCTCCTGGGCAGAGGGAGAACAGCTCAGAGGGAGGTTCCCGAGGACCCACCAGCTGCACCCAGAGGCTCCCCTCAGGGCTCAGGGCTACCGCATGTCAGGCTCGCAGGGATCTGAGCAGGGACAGGGCAGATGCATGTCCCCAAGGGTTGGTCACCAATGACATGGAGCTAGCTGTCGGGTCCAGATGCCAGCAGAGAGAACCAGGCCTGTGTCCTTGCCACTTCTGCTTCTGGTTTGGCGAGAACCGAAGCCAGGCATGGTGACCTAGAGGGCTCTGTGTTGGGTGCTGGGAAGGCGACAGGTCTTATCGCCTGGACCCCCGGGTCAGGACCTGACCGCCCCCAGCAGCCAGGAAATGGCCCCAGCTGGACACTGCGCCTCTGCTCCCGGGACGAGAGCTGCTCCCCCATGGCCATCTCATCAGTGTCTGTCACCACTTCTGGAAGGACCTCCTGCCCCACCAGGGCCACCAGCTGGGGGCATGAAGTCCCAACTCAGCAACGGGGCAGTGATGGAGGGACTGGGGCTCTGGAGCCTGAAGTCCTTCTTGTCTCCCAGAGAGAAGCCCCTCACCGCCAGTGCACACGCAGGGCACAGGGAAGGTGACACACGGCCGAGGCCCTGAGAAATTGCAGCAGAGGAGTCCAGCGGCAGAAAGCCACTCCTGTCCCCGGGGCTGGAGGGACGCAGCACAAGGAATGTCACCGAAGCCCAGAAGCCAGCTGACTCTGATGGTGAGAGCTAGAACCCGGGAGGGACCACTGGGTGGGACCAGTGCCACAAGCTGCGCACCTGATGTCTGAGGCACAGAAAGAGGGGCAGCAGTCCCCTGGCCTCACTGCCCTCCAGTGCCCCCTCACTGCCAGACCCTGGAGGAAGCCACGGGGTCACTGGGACAGAGGGGACGTGGGGACTGCGCGTGCGAAACGGCCAGTTTAAGTGGCAGCCCCTGCTTGCTCCGCCTGATTCCTGCCAAGGAAGGACACAGGCCCCAGGCTGCCAGAGCTTCGTCCCCCTTTGTCCCAGCAAAGACCCTCAGCTGCTTGCACTCTCTCCCTCTCGCTCTGTCTCGCCTGCTCTCCGCTGTCTTCAACGTGGTGAGCAGCGGTGAAGGTGCGGCTCCGGCGCTGGGACCGCCAGCTTGCGGACATCACGGGGCCCGAGGAGGGACAGTGCCCACCTGCGGCGCTTTGAAGAAATGTTTGCTGAATGACTGAAGGACTGACGGTCTGCCAACCCCGCGTCTGCTCCAGCCGGATTTCCGTTTTCCCAGTTGCCCAGGCCTCCGTGACTGCGAGGCACCCCGCACGTGCTGGCCTCTGGGAAGCTGGGTCCCTGCCTCCAAGTAGCTTGAATCTGAGGGACAGTTCCGGTGACAGGCAGCTGCCAGGATTGTCAGGTGGGTCCACCACGTGTCCTCTGTGCCTAGAATAGGGTCTGGCACATAGCAGGTGCTCAGGACATCCCGCACCACTGGGTGAGCACGGAGCGACAGGCCTCGCATAGGCACACATCCTCGAAGGGCAAATCTCACCAGCACAGTGGTGTGTGACCCTCCCACGGGTCGGATGTACATGTACCTATGATATTAAACTTCCCTGGGGCTTGATTTTGCCTTCCTACGATGGATGCATATTTCAAAACATCGTGTTGTTTACCATAAAAATATGCAGGTTTTATTTGCCAATTTAAAAAAAATCAAGCCAGATATAGTGTTGTACACCTGTCCTCCCAGCTGCTCCGAAGGCTGACGCAGGAGGATGGCAAGTTGGAGGCCAGCCTCAGCAACTTAGGGAGACCGTGTCTCAAAATTAAAAAATAAAAAGGGCTGGGATGTCGCTCAGTGGTAAAGGGCTCCTAGGTTCAATTTAAAGTCACTACATTTAAAAAACTACTAGTAAATAACAGAGCAGTAGAATAGAGGGAAGAGAAGAGCCCGGGCGGGGAAGGGAAATACTGGGGACCGAGTTAGAATAAGTCGTTTATAAAACGCCAGTGTCCACCCTGTTGTCAAGTGGATCTGACCAGACCGGGTGGGAGGAAGGGAGGGGCAGGGGAAACCAGAGCTGCACTAGAACAGGTTAAACTCCATGCTTTGATCGCTGTATAATATTATGCCTTGTATGACTAAAATGAAGAACCAGTGAAATGAAAAGAAAAAGAGGTGGAGAGGTGGGACTAGGGGAACTGGCCTGCGGCTGCAGAATCACACGCTGGAGCCTGCAGCGCACGGAGTGAGCTCAGAGTGCTTCCTGGAGGAGGAGGCGTCCCGCCCATTCCAAGCCAGCCAGCTCCCACTCTGCACGTCCTTTCTGGAAAGGGCCCACGCAGCATTTAGGCTTCCACTGGGTTCTGAGTGAGATTCCGTGGATGAGGCTGCGTTCCAATAAAACTTTATGCACAACCTAGGTGCTGGACCAGAACCGGCCTGAGCTGGATGAGGGGAGGGAGGGCCAGGCACGAGCAGCTTGAGCAGGGGGTGTGAGGTGTGAAAGGCTGGAGGACAAGGAAAGAGCCACCCGAGGGAGGCATTCTTCTCCCTGCCTGGCGGACGCAAGACTCACACTCTCCAATTCTGAATCCACTGTGTGCACGTACAGAGCGTGATGTGCCCGACGCTGTCCTGGGCAAGTGGACAAGACAGATGCTGAATGAATGACACCGCCCTGGCTGTGTGACCTGGAGGAAGTTCCTTAACCTCTCTGTGCCCCAGGGGGATAACACACTTGAAGTGCAGACCCAGCACAGAGTGGCTGTCCTATAAATCCATTTCAGTCAACAGGCAAACAAATACAGAAGGTGTACACAGAAACAGCGTGGCTGCTTTGGACCACGTAGTCCTTGACGGCCCTGGGGAGGTGGTGGTCAGGTCACGCTGCCCTGGACCATGTCCTGGGAGCGGATATCCTAGAATTAGCAGCATTTGCGGCCTCCGACGCCCTGCGGCTGCAGAGAGGCAGTTAATTAACATCACCTGCCTCTTCGGAGTGCAGGAAGGTGTCTTCTCTAATTAGCCAGTGAGCGTAGGGCGCTTTGAAATCCGAGGATAAAAGGGGAACCAGGGGTGAGGCTCTGGTCACAGGGCCAGGGCACACTGCTGGGAACCGGCCCCTGAACCCCAATACTAGACTCAGGCTCAGACTTGCAGGCCTGCTGGGGCTGACCCTCCCTCTGCTTCCAAGTAGAGTTTTGGGGCACCCAGCTCGGGCTGGAGGAGGGTCAGGGTGTTGGGGCCAGACTAGGAGGTCACATGCGTCAACTGTGGACCCCGGCTGTGGCCACTAAGGGTGCCTTAGTGGAATGACGCTGCTCTTATAATCTGCAGCTGGCTGAGCGGCCCTGGGAGAGTTAGCAAACCTCTCAGATCCTCAGTTTTCTCTTCTTTAAAACGGAGTGGTCACGGCACAGCTGTGCTGGGTGCGGGTGAAGTACGTGGCACAGAGCAGAAACAGCCCCTCTTCTATCAGGGTCACTTGGAAAGCTTTGTGCCAGACACTGCTTTGAGCTCCTATGCGCGGTGTCATTAAATCCTCACAAACATGAAAGCCGTTTTCCAGATAAGGACCTCAGGAACACCAGGGCAGCATCACATGCACGCGACTGAACAGCAGCCCTCGAGCCATGACACACAGAAAGGTTGAGTTATTCACCCAAGGTCGCTCAGCTCGTCCGGGGCAGAACTGGGATTAGACCCAGGCAGCTGGCTCCTAATCTGGGTCAGCATTGGCCCTCATCACGGTGGCTGCCGTAATGAAGAATTTCTGGAGCCCAGATGGCTTCCCTTTCCGCCCGGGCAAGCAGGGCTTGGGTCTCCATCTGCAGGTCTCTGTGTCTCTAAGAATCTGTATGGTTCTGGGGTTTGTATGTTGCCGTCTTGTGATTTTATAAGAGTAATGCTTGTACATGTTCATTTGTTGTGCACACGGCTATCTCAGGAGGCTTTGGACACGCAGGGACATCGAGCCTCAGAGGTTGACACTAAGTCCCTCTATTCCATGCCTTCACATGACAGATGGGCTCAGAGAGGCGAAGTGACTGTCCCAAGATCACACAGCTCCGCTGCGGCAGGGCTGGCTTAGACCTCCAGGAGTCCGACCTCCCTCTTAATCTCCTTGTCTGATGCCTCATCCTGGCGGCCTGTGGGTCAACGCAGCCGGGGGACCATTGGAATCGGCCTCCACGGTAGTTTCATAAAATTAAAATTTATCACCTGCATGTTAAAAAAAAGGGAGGGGGACATTTTCAGGAATAATTTTCAAAATATTCAGCCACACTGAGCGTGGTGTTGACTATTCAGAGTGGAGCTGGCAGCCCACCTGGAGCCAAAATCGTTGTAAGGAAGAGCTGGGGACCATCGAGGCGAGGCAGGAGGCGGAGAACGATGGGCTCGCGGCGGGCGCTGGGCCAGGAGGGGCGCGGGCGCAGGGGTTTCAGGGCTGGAGACCGCGCGGTGACAGGCAGCGGTGGCTACGGGACATTCCCGCTTTACCCAGCCCACAGATGGGCCCTGCCCAGAGCGGGTCCGACGCCGACCGCGGTGGGCACAGGTCCGCCAGGCAGGAAAGGTGCGGCTCTGGGGAGCGAGGTGGAGGAGGCTGCCGGCCGGGTGGGGCAGGCGCCGGGGAGGTCTCTGTGCCTTTCAATTTCGCTGGGAAAAAAGCTGCTGTTAAAAAGGAAAATCGACTTAAAAATTTTATTTTGAAGTTCTGAGATTGAAATATCTACTTAAAAATTTTTTTCAGGTCTATCCACACTGCTGCCAGTTTCTTGGGGCCACCAAGAGCTGCCGCCGTCCAGGGTGCTCCCGGGGCCCAGGGTGATCACCCGCCCCGCTCTGCCTCCCCAGGCACCCAGGCCCTGAGGCAGCTGCGCGTGATTCAGGCAGGAGGAGGATTCTGGAAGCTCCTGATGAGAAGGAGAGAACCGGAGAAAGCGTGGCCCGCAGAGTCGGGGAGGAGGACAGAGCCAGGTGACGCTTGCCTGTGTCACCCCGGGGCTGGAGCCAGGGCCACTCTTGATTCACCCACAGCTGCCCAGGCCTGCGGAGGGTGGGGGCCTCTGCACCTCGTCACCAATGCCAGCAGAATCGCGGCCTGGCTGCTCAGAATAAACCCGGCAGGACCGGGAGCTGGCTCCCCTGGAGTCTGCCCGAGATCACACCCTTGGAGGTTGCTGTACACCCGGCCTCCATCTACCACTCGTTCAGGCAGCACGGCCAACGATTGCCTCGGAGTGGAGACAGCAGGACCGTGGAGGGTGCCCCTCCCATCTTCTGGAAAGGGGGCTGTCTTCCCAAGCAGGCCTGGCCAGATGGCATGCGTCACACCCCTGGGATGGGTATGTGGCCCAAGGAAGGAGCAGCAGAGTTAGCCCCCAGACTTAAAAGGACCAGGAAGACAAGTCAGCCTCTGTCATGGGCAGAATGGAGGCCCAGGATTCAGGAACACTGAGCTGAGGGTCAGAGAAAGCATGGCTCCTACCCAGTAGGCGCACACCTGGATCCAACTGTTCCTGAAGCTAAACCGCCCCCAGCCTTTCCCCAAAAGCCACGCCAAGGTGGATTCCTGTCACTTCCAACCAAGAGACCCTGTGTAATGAGTGAGTGCGTGGCCCCTGCCAGGCTGGCAGACAGTTGAGCTGAAAACAGACCCCGAGGGGCCCACGCACAGCACTCCACAAACGTTCATGACGCATTCAGAATCTCAGGGTTCCGACGACAGTGACCACTCTCTGAGAGACTCCATGCAGCCGGCTGTGTGACACCTTCCCTGGCCCGCGCGACCTCGCGACAGCAGTCAGTGCTGTCACCCTCGCTTCACGTAAAACAAAGCTGAGGCCCAGAGAGGTGTGGTGATTTCCTCAAGGCCACACAGCAATTAGACAAGACTCCCAAGCCTGAGCTTCTTACCGCTCTGGTGTGCTATGTCACTTTCACACCGCCAAGACTTTAGCCCTGTCCTAACGTGTGTGACCACAAGACGGTAAACAGAGAACGTGGAGGGCAAGGAAAGCCTTGCTGCTGGGCTCGGACAGTGTGGCCAGCAGAAGCAGCTGCCTTCGACGCACAGAGCCACCTGGCGAGCTCTGCCCCAGGACTGGGCACAGAGGCCCAGACAGACAACGCCTTTGGGCCTTAGCTAAAGTTGTGCTGAGTCCGCATCACGGTTCCCTCCCCCTCTGTCCCACCCTGCTCCAGCAGTGTTGCTTCTTAACAAGCATCTCATCTCCCAAACCCCACCCAGTCTGAGTGACACACGCACGGAGGGCTGATGGTGTGAGTGTGTGTGGCACTGAGCCTGGGGTGCTCTACCACTGAGCCACACTCCCAGCTTGGTTTAGTCTCTATTGTGAGAAGGGCCTCGATAAGTTGCTGAGGCTGGCCTTGAGTTTGCCATCCTCCTGCCCCAGCCTCCTGAGTTAGGTTGCTGGGATTACTGCCGTGCACCACGGTACCCAGCCAAGAGGAAGACTGATTTTTGAGCAGGCCATGGAAGGAACGGTGCCGCATTGCTGGCAGACTCTTTGGTCACTCTGATAGCCAGATGGACTTGGGGCCTTCCGGGCTACAGGAATAGTTCTCAGCACTGGGCTGCCCCAGGCAGGACATGCATGGTGTCAATGCGTCAGCGAGCCAGCCAGGGACCTCTGAGAGCAAATACAGACCCGATCGACTCGGAGGTGGCCAGGAGTGTTTCCTTGAGAAGGTGACATTGGGACATCCTGGAATATTCTTCTAGAGCCTTCCTCCTTCCAAAACAGCCTGGACACCCGCATGGCTCCCTCTTACCTCCTTCAAGCCTCACGGGTGTCCTCTGCTCAGGCCCCTCTGGGTGCTCCCAGCAGCTGCTCTGCCCTGGGCTGACGCTTCAGCCCCTGCTACCTCCCCCCACGGCTCTGTCACTGCGCGGCACCGCGTGATCACCCGGTTGCTGCATAGTCTGTTACCCCCCCCATGCCATCCTTCAGCCGCCTGCTACAATGCAAAGTACCCTGAGCCTGGCTGGTACGTAGTAGGTGCTCAGTTAATATTTGTCAAGAGAAAAGGAGATCACTTCACGTTCACCAGTGAAACGAGGCCCAGAGGCACCTGCTTCCCGCAAGTGACCTGAGTCGAGCCCCAGGACAGCCGTGGCGCAGAGGCACAGAACCAGGCTGGGAAGCAACTGCCCCTTGGAGGGGACAGGGTGTTTCACAGCGAAGGGCACAGGCAGGACCCGGCGACAGAGAGCTTGGAGCTCCAGCAAGGGGGAGGGACCGAGCCGAGGGGGAGCTGTATGGGCTACGCGGGATGTGACAAGCCACCCAGGCTGGTCACAGAACGGCAGGGCCATGTGAACTGGAAACGCAGGGCTCCTGGTGGGTAGATGACTCCAGGCGGCGCGGCACAGCCTGAGCCCAGCCTCAGTCCTGGGTCACTGCTGCAGCCCCGAGGGGATCAGGCTTGGTTTTCTGCACAGGTGGATGGGGTCGCGGAGTGGGGCTCTCACAGTCCCCAGGAGCCAGTGTCGGAGCTGACCGGGACCCAGGGCTCCTGCTCCCCACTGCAGTGTAGCTGGAGAAAGGCTGGGGGCTGCTGCCGAGGTCCTGTGCTCCCTCCACCCCGCCTTCTGGGCCCAGATCCTCACTCCCGGCTGCCCTGGCCGCTGCAGCTGGGGTCCTGGGACAGCATTGACTCTGTCCTTGCTCTGCTTCCTGCCTCCTACCTTGCAAAAGGTTCAGCACCCTTCCTGCCTCTGAGGACCACAGAGAGGCCAAAGCACCCCGGTCTCCCCGAGCCCCGCGTCTGCCCCGCGTCTGCCCCACTCAGCACGAACCCCAGATCCCCTGGATTTCTAGTTTCCTGCGGCCCTCTGCACTTGGGCCTCCCCGTCACCTCCTGGGGCCGCATCTGCCTGGATGCTGCTGTGGGCTGGCCATGCTCCCCCGGTCACATGCTGGAGTCCTGAGCTGACTGAGTCACCACGCTCCTCCGCTCCAGCCCCACCTCGTGGTCCATTTCCTTTCGCTCAGGGGGCCGCGGCCCACAGCTGCTTCCTGAGTTAAAAGCTTCCATGGAGGCAGCGGTGACCTCACCCGAGCCTCTCCAATCTCTGCGTCGTTAGCCCCGGGCACCGTCTCCAAGCTTTCCAACCTGGATAAGCTTCCCTAAGTCCTTACAAACAGGAGGTGACCAATTGCAGACCCACGCTCCTGGGAAGGTGTGAGTCTGGGCAGCAGAAGGCTCCCAGCCAGGAGCCTGCCGGCCACGCCCTGGTCCAGCCCCCCAGGCTTGCATCAAACTTGTTCGCTGGAGCACTGACTCATCTGCAGCTTGCGGTCAGCTCTGACACTCAGATCATTTTCTGCTCATCTTGTGCCCAGCTGGTGGCCTTTAATTAGTGCTGTGAACTTCCTGTCTGTGTCCATGTTGTCTTTCCCCCTGTTTTTAGCAGATTATATGCATACTAAAGATACGATGGTGGTGATGTTGATAGAAGATAGCATTTGCTTTAAGTGAATTAAACATTTCGAGTATTTCGAGGAGTCCTCCTATTTCCATTTTATGGACAGGGAAAGCAAGGGGGAAAAGTCAAATCACTTGCCCCGGGCAACGGAGCCAGAGGCAGTGTTCGGTGAAGCTGGCACATGCCCGTGAGCGCATCTGACCTGCAATGTGACTGCACAGTGCAAAGCCAGCTGGGTCCCCTGGGACAGCATCAGAGGCTCCACTGTAGCAGTGCAGACTATGGTAGCATTTGTCATTTAAAGACATCTGGACATTGGAGACCTCAGGCTGTACTTGGCCTCTCAGATTGTCACGAGGAACCCAGGCTCCCTGTCCCTCTCCACCACCAAATGTGAGTCAGCAACTCACCCTCAGGCTGGTCCTCACCTCGCAGAGGGCTGCCGCAGCTCACTCATCACCTCTCCACACAACCATGTCCAAAGAAGGAAGAGAAGAAGAGGCAAATGGATCTCTCTTCATTTGCCTTTTTCTTATCAGAAAGGAAAGAAGCCCCAACAGAATTTCCCTTTGGCCAAACTGGGTCATGAAATCACCCCTGGGCCAATCACAGGTCCAGGAAAATAGGATGACCACGGATGGCTCATTCCCTAGGGCTGGGCCCTTGGCCGGTTGAAGAGGTCAAGGTTCCTGCAGCTCAAGGACAGGACGGTGGCCATTGGCAAGGCCGTCCCCAGCGGTTGACACCCCAGCACTTCAAGAAGCTCAGTGCAGCACCCGCGTCAGTTGGCAGGATCACTGCAGTGGTACGGGGATGTAGCTGTGTGTCTTTAAAATAATTTTAGTGTCAAGAATTTAAGTGCATTTGAAAACCTTCACATAGAGCTAAACCATCAACCAGAACCACGCGGCCACAGGTACGATTTCTTAGGATGGAACAGCTATATTTAAGGGAAGGATAAATGAAAGGAAAAATATTAAGTAATGTTTTACTCCAAGCTCTGGCCATCGTAAGGGCAGGAAACGCCGCTCTGGTTATTCTGCCTGGAATTTGTTCCAGCTTCTCGGGTACTCGACTCCAACCTCCCTGCGAGGAGGAGAATAACCAGCAACTTGTGCACCATCTGCATGTGTGATTCAAATAAGGCTCAAATGGAAGCCAGGCTTCCTCGTCTGGGAAGGGCAGAGACCTTGGCTCTGGGCCTTTCCTGGTATTTCACCTCTGTCTTAGTGGTTTTATGAGGTTACTGGATCTGTCCCTCCTCCTGGAGGCCACCGCAAATCCTATTTCTGTAAAAACAAGACATAAATTATGAACATACTGACCTCTTGAGATTTCTTGTCCTAGTCAGGAATTTTCAGATTTTCCTAAAACATAAAATATTTTCATTTCAAGAAGAGTTTAGGAGCCCATAATAAGCATTCGTCAACAAGAATTTAAGGCCCAGAGCTAGGTGCGGTGGTGCACGCCTGTGATTCGAGACGCAGGAGGCTGGGGCAGGAGGATCGCAAGTTCAAAGCCAGCCTCAGCAACTTAGTGAGGCCCTAAGCAACTTAGCGAGACCCTGTCTCAAAATAAAATTTAAAAAAGGGCTGGGGATGTGGCTAAGTGGCTAAGCATCTCTGGGTCCAATTCCCAGTACCAAAACAAGAATGAAAGCCCCAGCGACGTCAGGACACACCCCAGAGGCTTTCCGAAGAGGAATGAGGAGGTTGGGTCCCAGCCCCAGAAGCTCCTGGATGGGGTGCAGCTGAGCAGGAGAACACTTGCCTTGCGTGTGTGAGCCCCTGGGCTCCGTCCCGGTGTCACCACTTTAGGCTTTGTGGGCCCCAAGTCTCTGTGGCAACTTGGTCTGCCACTGTGTCCCAAGAGCAGCCAGACGGCCCAGAGCCCGGGTGGACAGGAGCGCGTTTCCATCGAGGGCTGTTTATGCACACTTCATGACTCATACGGTAATTGTTCTTCTTTTGGTTTTTTTAACCATTTAAATATGCGAAGACCATTCTTAGCCTGAAGGCTGTACGCAATAGGCAGCAGGGCAGATCTGGCCAATCCGTCTATAAACCATCGGTGCAAAAGAAAGGACAGAGGAGCCCTGGAAGTTTGGCGAGCTCTGTTGGAGATGCACACACGTGGGACTACGTCCCTGCGTAGTCCCCGCGTTGTGCGACAGCCCTGTGGCTGCACAATGTCTCGCCAAGGATTCCTGCAAGCGAAATGAGCCAGTATATCTGGAGGGCGCGGCTGGGGGAGTCCTGGCAGGGCCCTGTGATGCTGCTCCTAACCCGGGTCCTGCCAATGTTCCCTTCTGCTCTTTGCTCCGGAGTGGCGGAGAGATGCCCAGGCCCAGCACGGATGGGAGGGAGCCACCCTGACACTAAACCATCTCAAGAAGCCGGCTATGGGTTCTCGGGGCGCATCACCTGTGAGGCGGTCCCTCTCGAGCTCTTGGTGGCTTTTCCAGCCACGTGGGGTCCTCTGAAAACTGTCCAGGGGGCTCCCAGCCCAGGTGAGTCACGAGTGACTTATTTTTCCATTAGCAATGGTTTCAAAGTAAAGACGGTTCATGCAAATCTAGACGTTTCTGGCGTCCTCGAAGCTCTGGTGTCCTGGTCCCCCAGCTCCTGTTCACACAGGGAAGCTTGAGGCTCCAGCCAGAAGGTTGCTGCACCTGTGTGTCTCACACAGAGAGCCCAGTGTGCCGCAGTCCCCGCCACTCCCTGTCACCCTCCCCGTGCCCCTCTGAGCGCTCACCGTGTGCCTGACCCTGGGCTCAGAGGTGTGAATCAGGCAGTCAGAAAGTGCTTGCTTCATGCTGGGGGGACAGTGAGCAAAATGAGCAAACAAACAAAAGAAATGCATAAATGCCAGCTGGTGGCAACAGTGGAACGGGCCAGGTGTGGTCAAGGATGCGCCTTAGGGGAAAGGATGTGAGCTCGAGTCAGCTCATATTGTGTTGCTATAACAAACTGCCTGAGGCTGGATAACTTGTAAAGCAAAGAGGTTTGTCAGGTTCACAGTTCTGGAGATTCAAGGGCATGGCTCTGGCATCTGCTTGGTTCTAGCGAGGGGCTGGGTGGCCTCAAAATGGCAGGAGGAAGTCACATGGTAAGACAGGAAGCAAGGGGCAGAGGAGGGCTCTTTATGATGACTCCAGAACCCAGGTACTGGACTGACCCGGCTCTAGTCCATTGGTGAGGACAGAGGCCTAGGAAGGAAGCCACCTTCCCCCAGGCCCTGCCTCTTAAAGGTGCCACCCCACCCCCTCACCGCCACACCAGCACAGCGCTTCCTGCAGGTGAGCTTTGGAGGGACACCCAGACCACACCTGAGGCTCAGCAGACCTGGAGTGGGGAGGAGACCAGCCTTCAGGGGAGGAGGCTAGCCTTCAGGGGAGGAGGCCAGCCTTCAGGAACCTATAGAAGGAAGGTCCCACCAGAGAGGGCGCAGGAGCAAAGCCCTGAGTTAGGACAGTGCCCTGGTGTCTGGGGTGCAGCTGGGGAGGATAGAGAGAAGCCAGAGAGGTGGCCAGGCACCATTGTGGGGTCATTGGTGAGTCTGAGCAGAGTGGTCATGCGGTCAGGCTGAGGTTCACACGGCCTCCTTCCAACTGCATGTGGAGAGTGGACTGTGTGCGTGTGGCTGGGGCCAGGAAGGACGGTGTGGGGCCCAGGAGACCAGCAAGCATGGGCGGGGGAAGGGGAGGCTGTGCTCTGCACACTGTGGCCCCTGGGAGGGATGGACCTTGCTCACTGCACTGGCCCCACCCCCAGAGCCTTTGGTCGGTCTCCAGGAAGCTCCGTGGTGTCCCCGATTGCTTGGTGCCACCCTCTCCTGCCCCATTTGCCCCCATCCCAGGGACACAGATGCAACTTTTGCCTTTGCGCTATCTTCTCCCCTGAGCACTGGCTTTGTGAGGGACTCGGAGGGTCTGTGTCCTTCACTGTTGGCCCAGGGTAGAGGACAGTGCCCAGAACGTCGCAGGCCCTCAGTAGGATTCATAGAAAGACAGAGAGAGACCGTAGCTCTGCCACCGTCACCGAGTGACCTTGAGCACGTGGCCTCACCTCCCCACAGAGTTGTCGGTGAAGCGGGGCTGACTGCGTGACACTCACAGAAGCCACGGTGAAGGGCCTGGGCTCCGGGCATGGCTCCCACAAGCCGCCACAGGCCTTAGGCATTGCTGTGTTGCCCTGAACCCTGAGGGGGACGCACGTGTCCCTGGAAGAAGATGGCCCCGCTGAAAAGGAAGAGAAGACTGCCTGCCCTTCAGGGCCACCCTGGCTTCCCCAGGCTCTGAGAAGCAGGGGTCCCAGGGCTCAGCCCAGGCTGCAGCTGTGGCCCTGCGGCTCGACCCGCCTCTCTTTGGGGACACTGCTCCCCCAGGCTGGAGCTGCCCTGCCCTTGAGCCTGCCACTCATCCCTCCACAGCTCCCTGCCTCACCCCCTCCCCTGGGACTGCCCATGAGTGCCAGGCACGATTGCCACGGTCATTGCTACTGGACAAACCCTTCCTAAGGACCTGGCCCACCAGGGCAGCACCAGGGAGCCAGGGAATGTCAGAGGTGACAGCAGCCAGCAGCCCCCTAGCAGCCACTGGGTGGCAGGCCCCATTCCAACTCACAGCAACCCACGAGGGGTGGGCGTTGTGAGTTCCTTTCTGCAGGTGAAGAGCGGGTTCAAACCTGAGCTGTGGCTCGAGGACCACCCTCAACACTGCCGCTCAACCACAGCTCAGCACTTGAATAAAGGCATCCCCAAGCCCCAGTGTGTGCCAGCCAGGGGTGGCCTTTCACGGGCAAATCCCCAAAGACACGGGAGCTCATTTGATTACAGAGCCCATTTCACAGATGAGGAATGGAGGCCTGGGAAGACAATGCGATTTTGCTCACTGTAGTAAATTGCATGTCCTGAAAATGCCCACAACAATGTCTCCTGTTTTCACAGTGGCAGATGACTGTAATCCCAGCGCCTCAGGAGTCTGAGGCAGGAGGACCCCAAGTTAGAGGCCAGCCTCAGCAACTTGGTAAGGCCCTAGCAATTTAGTGAGACCCTGTTTCTTTTTCTTTTTTTTAGAAGAAAGAGAATCAACTTTATTTTTTTCTTCTGGCCTTTGTTTCTCCAACACTAAATTGTGTATGTGGTGCTGGGGTTTGAACCCTGGTCCTTGTGCATGCCAGGCAAGCGCTCCAACCGCTGAGCCACTGTTCCAGCCCTGAGACCCTGTTTCAAGGTGAAAAATAAAAAGGGCTGGAGATGTGGCTTTGTGGTAAAGTGCGCCTGGGTTCAACCTCAGCACCAAGATAAAAATTAAAAATTAGAAAAAGAGCCTTATTGAGGTAGACTTCACAAAACATAGAGTGTGCTCCTCTGAAGTATGCAATCCGGTCCAGCAGAGCTGGACCACCACCACTGCTAACTGACCCACACATTGTCACCACCCCCAGAGAGAAGCCCCTCCCAGCAGGAGCTCCACAGCCCCATCCCCCACCCTGGCAGCTGCTCATCTGCTTTCTGTCCCTGTGGCTTTGCCTCATGTGCACATTTTGTGCAAAAGATCCAGACAGCGAGCGGCCTTTTGTGGCCGGTTCCTCCACTCGGCACAGGTCCGAGGCCCACCATGTTGTAGCGTGTGCCTGGACTCCGCTCCAGGTACCCCCGTGTGGACGCGTGTTCTCGTTTCTCTTGGGTACAAACCTGGGAACAGACTTGCCGGGCCACACGGCGACCCCCTGCGTGGCCTCTTGGGGTCTGCCAGACTGTTTTCCAAAGTGTCTCCACCACTTCACAGTCCCACCAGACAGTGTGAGGGTCCCAACCCGGCCACATCCTCCCCGGGCCCTTGTTAGGTTTAAAGTGACTTCCTCATCCCACTGGGTGGTGAGGCCTCTCCTTCTCTTCTGTCCCCTCCCCTGGGACCTTCATGGAGGAAATGCTGCTCTGTGTCCCTGGAGACCAGGTCTTGAAATGCTGGCATCTCCCACCCATTCTCTTGGAATGCTTGCCCTTGAACCCAGCCGCCAGGTCAGCCCAGGTGAGGAGCCCAGGCGAAGTCACGATCAGGGACCCTGCAGGCAGCCCAGCGGAGGAGCAGCCTGCCAGCCACCCATGGGCTCCACACAGACAAGCGCAGGCTCTCTGGAGGGTACCCCAGCCACCAAGATGCCCAGCCTTCGAGTGTCCAGCTGAGAGAGACCCAGATGCGGTGGGGTAGATACTGGCTCTCTGTGCCCATCTGACCTCCTGATCCAAGGATCTGAGAGACATCAGTCCAAGAAAACGGACGGCTGATGTGCTGCTGGGCCCGGGGTGCTCCTTCTACAGCACGGGAAACCACAGCGCACAGCCAGCAGGGCTGAGGCCCATGCAGAGACCCTGGTCTGCCCTGGACCACCATGATCCCCGGGTGTCAGGGACCCAAAGCCCCCTGTCTTGCACCTGCCCACTCACTGACAAAGACAAAGTGAATCTGTCTTGAGCCGACGTGACAGCAACACAGACCAAAGGCCTTTGTGTCGGCCTCTGTGGCTGCCGCCTGTTTGACACACGAGCCTTCTTACTCCTGTCCTACTTGGAGGACGTTAGAGTAAACAGGAGGAGAAACGAAATCCACCTGCTGTCCCCCCACACAGGGAGAACCCGAGGGACACCGGGGCCCACGGCAGACTCGCCTCCTCCAGGGCTTTAAGTCACTCAACTGCTCCGCGCCTGGAGCTTAGAGTGAGGGAGGCCAGGCAGCAGCTCCAATCTGTCAGTCAGTATGCTCCCAATCACAAGGCAACCCCTCCCTCCAGTGGCTGTTTGAATTGCTAAGTGTTCACAGTACATCATGATTGAAAGACAATTTAATATATTTTTGGGGATCTCTTCTTTTCTTTTTTTGTTTTTAGTTTTTTGATTTTTCTTCTTTATTGTGGTGCTGGGGGTGGAACCCAGGGCCTCTTGCATGCTTGGCCAGTGTCTCCCGCTGAGCCATCCCCAGATCTTTCATTTTTTCGTTTTGAGACAGGGTCTTGCTAAGTTTCCAAAGCTGGCCTCAAACTTGTGATCCTCCTGCCTCGGTCTCCCGAGTCACTGGATTACAGGTGTGAACCACCATGCCTGGCTTCCAGGATGATTCTACATAAAAACACCTTCCTCCCTCCTGCCCTCAACATGGGTTGCTTTAACAAGTTGTTTTCGATCTGACTTTTCACATACCGTCCTTTGAGCTGTCCCCAGGTGAGCAGCTTCCTTTGCAGGAAGGAAGCTCTCTTTAGTCCACACCCTGGCCCGCACTGCCCTGGAACAAGGTAAAAGTCTTCTGCTCGAGAAGCTCCCGGTCTCAACACTGAGTGGAGAAGCCAGACAGGCACATTCCTGCTGTGAGATTCCACTCACCTGAGGTCCAAAGGCAGCAAAAGTGGGCTGGAGCAGTGGCTCAGCTGTAGAGCGCTTGCCTGGCACACGCGAGGACTCACGTTCAAAGCCCAGCACCACACACACAACTGAATATCGGCTGGTTACACGAGTGTGTCCACTTGGTGGGAATTCTTTGAGCTCTTTATATAGAATGCGCATTTCCGAACATTAAAAAAAAAGCACAATGTTCTCAGAACACAGGTTGAGCTGTGCAGAAATACACACCTGTTTCTGCCATGCATGGACGTACGTGAATGCCGAGAGCCTGGCTTGGCCACTGTGACCGCTGTGCCCTGGGGCAAGTGATTTGACCTCTCTGAGCCTCAGTTTCCTCCTTACTGAGCCCCTAAGACCACGGATCAGCCCCCACCCACCGCTCCACCTGGCTTTCCCGTCCCTCTGGCTCTCTCTGCTCTGGCTGCCGTGGCCACCATTCTGTTCCTCCCACTGCAAAACTAATGAAACCTCAGGGCCTCTGCATTGATGGTTCCCGCAGCCTGGAACCACCCTTGCCTTGGTGTTCTTGTGGCTGGTTCCTTTTACTCATTCACGTCTCACTTCAAATGTCACCTCCTTGGAGAGCCCCTGACTGACCACGCTGCCCAGCAGCCACGGTCCACGTTGAGTCCTTGACCTTCACTGCTTCTCCATGCCTCTCACTGCCCGAGGGGCCACACATGCCTTCTGTGCTGCTGTCTGCTGGCCACTGATGGCCAGGGGCTCCCTTTGGAGCACACGCTACAGGCACAGGGACCAGTGCCCAACCTATGAATCAATTCGCCTGCGCAGCCATCGGGTCAGCTGTGTAGGATCCTCTGGAGTCTTTGGAGAGGATGCTGCGAAGCAGCCAGGCTTGTGAGACCGCAGGGCCAACTGCATGGAGAATGGAGAACGGCCTAGGACACCCATGAGCTGCAAGCGATTCCATCCGCACCCACAGCCGCTGCCCCTTCAGCAACCATCACGCCTGGTCTTTGCTCTCCCTGCCATTTCCCCGGGACCAAATCGCTAATGTTCTCATTAGTTTATTTCCATACGATTATGCTAACATAGTTTGAAGTAGTTCAAAAGATCCAAACAGCACAGTGAGAAAACTGCCTCCCTGAATCTCGCGCTCCCAGCTAACGTGTCCAGGCACCCGGGAGACGAGTCCACAAGTCTCCCACGCATGGGCAGCTGGTGGGTCCTGAGCCTGGCATCCTGCTCACAGGACAGGCCCTGGTGAGGCAGGCTGCCCTCTCTGCACGCCCTGTTGTGGAAATCGGGCCCATCCCAATATACTAAGCTGCCTCCTTCTTCCTAAGGACTGCAGAAGACTTGGTATCCTTGCCCCTTCTCCTGTTGACCGACGGTGAGGGGCTCCAGTCTTCTGCCTGCAGCCGGCAGGGGTTATCCTGAACCCGCACAGGGGACACGGAGTGCTCACACTGCCCAACCTCTGTCTACTCCCCCCCACCCCTACCCCCCCCAGCCGGCGTTTGCGTTTGGGCCTTTTAAAGACTTTTTCAAAATTGACTTTGGCTTCTTGGCCTGAACTCTGAAGTGTTTGAGCTGATAAGACGAGGGGCCGAGGGGCCAGGAGGAAACAGTGCAGGCGGGAGGAGGGGCACAGGCCCCCAGCAGTGGGACAGGAGAGGGGCCTGTGACAGGGGGAAGGTGACTCTGTGGTGGGTGTGGCAGGCCCCAGGCAGTGCAGGAAGGAGAAGGAGGTGGAAAGCAGCCCCACCCGGGACCCTGCCCACCATTGCTCTCACCTTCAGGACAGCGTGGAGAGGCGTATTTACCAGGCCTCTCCCAAACCAAACAGGACCCCATGGGCAAGTCAGAGCATGATCCTGGCAAGCCTGAAGGCGCAGGCACATGGCAAAGAGGGCCTGCACCTGCAGAGCCCACGGAGACGACAGCAAGGGCTGTCTCCACGGCCATGGCACACAACACTGGCACCACCTTGACACAGCGTCACTATGTGAAGTCCATGGTCACCTCGCTGTCAGGATTTCACCCAGTGAACTGGGCCCAAGGCTGCAGCAGGGAATAGATCAGTCCAGATCTCCCTCTTCTAGAACTTTCTTCAGTTGAGGAGGGCAGACGTGGTAAACAGGCAAGGAGTGACTGGGGGCTGGACACTCAGTGGGACAGGCAGGCTGCAGAGCCAGAGCAGGGCACTGCCAGGCCTGTAGCAGAGAGGGCCTCCCTGGTGTGCCAAGCGCAACTTAAAGCCCCTCTGCTGCTCCCCATGGCTTCCCAGGGCTCACCGGGGCCATGACCCTGCTCACCTCCCCAGCCAGAGACCAGGACCCCTCCACCTCCCCAGCCTGGCCATGACCCCGCCCACCTCCCCAGCCTGGCCCATGACCCCGCCCCCAACATCCCCCCAGGGCCCAGAATACGGCCCACCTCCTCAGTCAGGCCCATGTCCCCGCCCACCTCCCAGGCCAGGGCCCTTGACACACCCCACACACACACACCCCACGCCCCTG